>OX578155.1:102172590-102347590 GCA_951213105.1 Amaurobius ferox
ATCTTGATCTTGATAAATATATATATAAATTAGCTTGTAAATACGCTATGCCATTAGAGGCATTTAATATGTGGAAATTTACTATATTAGAATCAATTAAAAATGCTATTAGAGATATTAAATTGTCTAGATCTTTATATAATATTGATAATATTAAACATTCCATTAATGATTTACAAAGATCCTTTGTTATCACCTATGTTGATAAAGCCTCTAATAATTATGCTATTATCTGTAAAAAATTTTATATTCAATTTCTGTTAGATTATTTAAAAAATAATAGTCTTTTTAAACCTGATTTACATTCCATCAATAGTATTAAATTGAAAATTATCAATATGTATAATGATTTAAATATTAAATATAAATATCTTAAATTTCCTTATATAGTGCTTATTCCAAAATTTCATAAAAATCCTATTAAATTTAGAACAGTTACTAGTGGCCATAATACTTACTCTACTACTGCGAGTAAATTATTACTAAATTCTTTAAATCTAATAAATAATAGTTTAAGCCAGACTAGCAATAACTACCATATTCTAAATAATAGTAAAGAATTAAAGAATAAATTAACATCTCTTAGAAAAATAATAGGATTTCAAACTTTTGATTTTAAAGATCTTTTTAATAATATTAAGATATCTGATCTATATGATGTAATTTTAGCTCTATATAATGCTTATATTACACCTCTTTCAATCAAATTAAATTTAAAAATTTTCCTAAACTTCTTCACTTTGTTATTTTCAATAATTATATTTTTCAAGGAAATAAATTATACTTACAAGTCTCAGGAGTTCCACAGGGTGGCTGTAGTAGCAGTATGCTAGCTAATTTATACCTTTATCATTATGAAATGTCATTTACTTCAATAGATTATACTTTTTACAGATATGTTGATGATCTGATTTGCTTAGTACATACAGAAAATTATCTCATAGATATAGATTACTATCCAGACAATTTGGAATTAATACCTAATGAAGCTACTATTAATAAAAATGTTAATTTTTTGGATTTAAATCTTTTTATTGATCCTTCTAATAGAATTGTTACAAATTTATATGATAAAAAAGACTTTTATAATTTTAATATTAATAAAATATTACCTTTTAATTCCTGTAACTCGATTCAATTGTTTAGAAATATTATACTCAATCAGCTTTTTAGAATTTATAGATTATCTGATAAAAAATTTCATGCTATGCATATCAATAATCTCAAAATTACTAGTAATTTATATAAATATCCCACTTATTTAGTAAATAGTATTGTTAAAAAATTTAAAATAGCTGGATTTTTATAATTCTTTCCATAGTATCATATAATTCTATTCATCGTATCTTATATTAGCCAGTCATCTCCATTTTTTTTTTTTTTTTTTTTTTTTTTTTCCCCCCATTCACTTCCCACTTCAGCATTACCTTTATTTGCCCCTCTTTTTAGTAGCTCTTTTTGTATATTAATACTTTTTCTTTACATTTCGCTTCACAGTTTTTCAATTCTTATGAATGGCAACAGTAAATGGTTTTTTATTTTTTCTTTACGAATGGCAACACTAGTCTCTTCTATCAGTGTTCCCTCGATCCCTGTAATGAATCGTCTGTACACACGCTGTGCTTTTTCCAGGTATTCATTTTTTCTTTTTTATTCCATCTTTATGTATGTCGTCCAAGTAGAAATAGTTCATAGATTTAATCTATCTATTTCTTCAGAAACATACATTTTTGTGTTTGCTTCTACAAAAAACTTGGACATGATTAGATTTTTGTAGAGGTTAACAATTCATGATTTAGGCTTAGAACCTTGTCCACGTGTAAGGCGTTTGTGCTTGATTTCGTTTGTTATACTTATTTCGATTCCTTACCTTTGTATTATATTTTTCATTGACTTGTTGATTCGATATTAATTTTTTTATTTTTTCCATATGCTTGAGGATTAATTGATTTTTACATTTGTTTTGTACGCCAGTTAGATAGTTGAATTTAGTTTAAGTTTTTCTTTTTTTGTTTCCATACCTTTTAATTTGGTTGATTTTCTGTAACTTGATAGCTAGTGTTTTGTATTTTTAATCCATTTGATTGATGATTTGCTGTATTATATTTTATTCTGTGGGTGTTTTTAAAAAGTTAGGTTTATCGTGTTACATCTTCTTACTTTTCGTTCATTGGATTTTCAAACTTCTATTATATATATATATATATATATATATATATATATATATATATATATATATATATATATAATATATATATATATAATATATATATATATAGTATTCAAATACAAAAGTATTACTCAAAGTATCTTTTTTCATGGATGGAACGAGCTAGATCCACGAGAATGATGTCACGCAATTTATCGCATGGTATTACATATGAAAAGTGAACATGTTTGTCAATAGGAAATTATTTCTATTTTATATGACTTTTCGATAATTTTTTTGAAAAATGTACAATATCTCGAGAATGGTTCATGTTAGCGTTCTAAAATTCATGTCAATCGTTTTCTAATGAAAAATTACATAAGAAATGTCTATTTGCGTAACTTTATTAGCGGTTTTGATTTTTTGACGATTTTTTCAAAATGTCACTCGAAAATTTAGGGGGGTTCTGAACATTCGATTGGGTATAAAAACAATAGGCTTCCAGTGTTTACGGATTGTGATTTTTGTACCAAATTTCATTCGAATCGGTCCATTCGTTTGTCAGTTATCGTCTCCACAGACTCACTGACACACACACACAGACATCACTTCAAAAATGTTTGATTCGTGATCAGGGATGCTTGAAACGTGCTCTCCCGTCGAAAACTCGAATTCGAATTTTCGACCCCGTCACAATACTTTCCTTATACATTATGTATATAAGGAAAGCAACATAGACCACTCGAGATAAAATAATAAAATAGACTATGGTTTAGGAATTTTGGTACAGGCAAAATTTAAAACACATCAATTTGTTGATGTTAGTTGACCAGAGCAATGTGGTAATAGAATTTTTCGAGCACTGATGGGTGCATGGGGAATATCTTGGGCCATGCTCACAAAATCAAAATGGGGCCCCCACATTTGACTGTGCCTCCCCTAAATTGATTGGTTAATCAGTTCCTGTTCACAAGGCCACTTTTATGAATAAAACCAAGACTGCAATGGTGAATTTTCATATCCTGCAGCTAGAGAGAGAACTGCCTTATGAGTATGCATAGTTGAGGTATAATGAAATTCTTGAAGGATTTTCCACCATCATCGTTGGGACAACAAATCCTGAACCTCTGTTCAGATGAAGCAACACCATCTACAAGATATTATGCACCACCATGTCATGAAGATTATCATGCACCATCACCATCTAAAAGATTAAACATTATTACATGAATTACATAAAATAGGGCAAACACAACTAAATATTTTATCCTATATGCAAATTTACTAAAGCATGTACAATTGAATATCTATTACCATTATATTGTATACTAGAACAAGTTACCCATCATTACCTTAACCATAAATAAGCAGCCGCTACTTAAATAATACATTTACAGGTTTGCCTGTAAGGTATCTGTTTGAACGGCAGGGAAATGCCCCCCAATTTAGAGGGGAATCCAGTGGGAACGGCAAAAGCAGGGGCCGTATCCTCTTTCTTCTATCACCAACCTCTCGGAAGGACGTACAGATCCTCATATTTAACGTTCCCGTACTCCGAATAAACACGGGGACAATTTGGGCAGAGCGGGGAATCGAACTCGCGTCATCCATCACAGCCCGCGGGCTAACCACTGGGCTGTTTCCCCCCTAAGGGGGATAGCTTGGGAAAATCTTTCAGGGAGGGCCAAGGCCCACAGTGGGCTGTCAATCCATTATTGATGGTGAAGACAGAAAAATTGATTATATCCACTACACCATAGTGGCATTTAGTTTAAAATTTATGAAAAATTCTAGCGTGCTAAGAAAGATAAAGGCAATATTCCAAGGAGGACAGCTTCGTCTTCGGCCCAAATCGTCTGACTTGCACGAAGGTTCAAGGTATCTGCTTGGACGACCGGGAAAGGCTACTCAATTTAGACCTTAATCCAGTGGAGACGGCAAGCACAGGGTCGTACCCTCCTTTCCCTATCGCCAACCTCTCGGAAGGATTTAAGAACCCACATATGCCGGGAATCGAAGTCAGCTCGTCTGATTGCAATCTCCGCGCGCTAACCACTGGACTATCCCACAATTAATTCTTATGCTTAAAAAGTCACAAAAAATAAAATAATGTACTAATTAAAAAGACAATAACGTGTCAGAATGCAAAGACATACGGACATGTTTTTTTGTTTTTTTTCCAAGCAATAGAACTGTGCTAATCTTCCTTTTGTGGATGCTACAAAATAAATGTCAGATAACCTCCCGAAAATGCAAATTTCAATTTATTTAAAAAAATTATAAGTATAAAGGAATTGTCCTACAGATTTAATTCAAATGTCATTGGAAAGAATTATCTTTGATCTTGGAAAGAATGGATCAAAGATCATTGGAAAGAATGATCTTTGATCTTTCCTATGGAATCAAGGAAGCTCTATCATAATATTTCCATTCGCTAAGAAACCGAATTGAGTGAAAATCGCTCAGAATCGTGCTAAAACATAAATGAACTATAAAACAAATACGAATTTTAAAAAATTGCAGCGTCCACTTGGACGATAAGAGCTTGCCATATCGTCCCAGTAGCTCAACGGTAGAGAGTCGGCTGACCAGTTTGGAGATCCAGGGTTCGAATCCCGGTTAGAGCAGCAAGGTTCTTTACAATGATGTTCGAACAAATCAAGCCTGTAGGTTAGCGCAAAGATGTGAGAGGTCTGAAAGTGACCCTAGTACGACTAGTACGGATTCAGTGGACTCTGGATATTTCAAATGGAGAGGATAACGATCACGTACGATACTAACACGGGTAAAAAAAGTAGTGGCAGAAGACTAACCTGAGGTAAAAATAGCAGGAGGTAGTCAGATGGTCAGTTGTCCGCCAATCTGACATTAAAAGGTGGAGAATGCAAAGCCCACTTCGACGATAAGAGCTTGCAATTTCGTCGCAGTAGCTCAACGGTACAGCATCGGCTGGCCAGTTCAGAGATTCAGGGTCCGATTCCCGGTTGGGGTAGCAAGATTCTTTACAGAATCTCACCGAGGCACATCGTCCCTAGTCCTGAAGTACCAAATTTCATCGCTGTACAACGTTTAGATTTCCCGCTGTTGAAGACAATAAAGAAAGAGATAGAGAGATATGTTTTATTATGTATGCTTGTTAATATATTATGAATTTTCATATCATATAGTGGTCCTAGCATAATCCTAAAGCATCGGATAGACATGTGAGTCTGCACGTTAGATCCATCTATAATAAAGTGACCATGTCCAATAGTGTTTAATGTGCCTCTAGTGGAGAATTTAAAAGCGCAAGATTACCAACTCGGCAACTAAGCGAGATAGACGAAAAATGTGAATTACAAAGTTGTAAAAGATTATCTGAAATGTAAGAATCTCGAACGCAATGAACGCGAATATGGAGGGCAATAAATGTCAAAGAAGTCGCATCATCAGAAACCATAACACGGTGACACCTGCAATATTTGCCCAAATACACAGTTATATTCTTTGACGAGTTCAAATGTGCATCGTTGATGGCGGACGGCATTTTGAGAAGCGTCTGTACATAAAATTCCTGTACATGTTGTCTATTTTAAACAAATAAATGTTAAATGTTTAAATGCAGTCTCTCTCTCTCTCTCTCTCTCTTATTATAGGTAAATCATCTCATATAGGTAACACCTTAAAAATAAATATTGAAAGGAATTAAGCGGTTTCAGAGGCAGAAAATATCCCTCCCCCCTCCTTTATTATAGATTAGACCAGTATTTTCCAAACTTTTTTAACTCGCGGCGCAATTTACACCAAATTAAAATTTTACGGCGCACTTATTACATATATATATATATATTATATATATATATATATATATATATATATATACATATTATATATATATATATTACATATTTTATATATATATATATATATATATATATTTATATATATATATATATATATATATACATATTATATATATATATATATATATATATATATATACATATATATATATATATGTACATATATATATATATATATATATATTTATATATATACATACATATATATATATATATATTATATATTTATATATATACATATATATATATATATATATGTACATATATATATATATATATTTATATATATATACATATATATATATTAAGAGTTGTATTTCATATTTCACTCATTTTTAATATAATTTTAATTCTTTCGCGGAGAACCCAAAAATACTTCGCGGCGCACGGTTTGGGAAACACTGGATTAGACAGATGCAGTCACAGCACCAATATCGAAAAAACATCTGTCAAAAAATATCTTTTCTACTAAAAGAACCTCTGAAGTACCTCTGAAACCGTACGATACCTTTAAATATTTGTCTTTGTGTTAACACAGACAAAGTGTTTAAATTTTTTATTCTTTTAATGAATTGACACTCAGGTTTTAATTAATTTAGAATTAAGTTTGAGTAAATTATTTAACACAAAATTGCAAGTTAGTAATTAGTAAGCAAAATGTGAATTTAACATTTTAATCTCAAATCCTACAGAACTTCCAATGGATATATGTTATACCACTACATTTAAAATGTATATTCGTTTATTCCTTTAGAGTTAATTTTTTTTTTAATTTGATTTTTTAATCAATTGCGGCTACATTTCTTTATTACATATATTACTATTTAATGTTTCATTTTTTAGAATACCTTATCTTTATTTTTATTTTTTTAATGTACTGAGACTCAAGTCTCAATTCATTTAGACTTAAGTTTGGGTAAATTATTCGATACAAAATTGTAAATTAGTAATTACTGAACAAAATGTGAATTTAACTTTTTAATCTCAAATCCTACAAAACTTCCAATGGATACATGTTATACTACTATATTCAAAATGTATATTTATTTATTCCTTGAGATTTAAAATTTTGTATTTGATTTTTTAATAAATTGAGACTACTTTTTTTTTATTATTTATAATACTATTTTATGTTTTATTTTTCAGAATACTTTAATTGTTATTTTTTAATGTACTGAGCTTCAAATCTCAATTTATTTAGACTTAACATTGGATAAGTTATCTTATGCAAAATTATAATACAGAATTGTAAATTAGTAATTACTGAACAAGATGAATTCAACTTTTTAATCTTAAATCGAACAAAACTTCTAATGGATATCTGTTGTACCATTACATTCAAAATGTATATTTATTTATTTATTATATGTTAAAAAAACCTGATGTATCTAATACATAACTATTTTACACTAACAAATATCGATACTGTAAGGAATTAGTAATACAGATTACAGCTTTCTTATAACTATATCAAGCAGAAAACAGCGTTTGAAATGAGCAGACCAAAATTTCTTTAAATTCGCTTAAATATTTTCAGATTTCACGCTTTGCGTAGAATAAAATTTCTAACATCTTGTGAAGGGTTTGCCATAAATATTATAAACAATTTTGTCCATTTTCCTATGGTTAAAATTATTTATAAAGCACTCATTTGTTTGATAATGGTGAACATTACAGTAAATCAAACTGCTGATCTTCTTCTTCGACCCAGACCGTCTGACCTACCCAAAAGTCTAACCTTCCTACTACCCGAAATGTGTAAAAAAAAAAATCTGCTTCAATGTGTCACAAAATATAATAATGTGCCACAAAATATCACACTATAATGTATCCTAAACACCGCTATAATGTGTCCGTACTCCGCGAGATCACGGGAGCAATTTGGGCTTGACTTTTTGGGCAGCAGAGCTGAGACTCGAACTCGGATCGTCCGAGTGCAATCCCCGCGCACTAACCACTGGGCTGTCCCACCCCTTCAAACTGCTGTTTGTAAGATAAACACTTACTTAAAAAGACACACTTTACACTTCCTTAAAAAGATAGCAAACATACATCAGTAAGGTGACTACAATTGTTTCGAGAGCGTTATAAGTCTTCTTTTTAGGTCAAAACAACACGTAGAACAGTATGCGTACTTAACAACCACTATGAACGGACTGCGGAGAGACAAGTAATGAGTAATTAAAATATAGTTTGTACATAAACAGCGAAAAATTGCAAGCAGGTGGAATCAGCCTTTGAAAATAATGACCATAAACATATCAGCTCTGGTAGATTAAGAGTAAAGGCGAAGAAAGCATGTTTAGAAAATAAAATCTTTAGCATTGATATGAATTTTAAAATTTGGAAAAAAAGAAGATACTTTAAATGGATTCTGGTATGAGTTGAGCTACACCCCACTTAATTTTGAAGAGCATTATCATTCAGAATATTGCAGAAATTTGCACATATTTTAAATCAAAGCAATGTCTGTTATATCCGCTAGTTTCTCATAAAGTGGTTAAGAGATATTTACATATTCTTATATGTATGCAGTCTCCAAATAAAAATTTAAATTTTTACTCCTGTATATCTCCATGAATTTTGACGATAAATGTACGAAACTTTATTTTAATGGGTGGTGGTGTGTGTGTGTGGGGGGGGGGGGGGGGGGATATACTTTTAATTGGGCATTTTTCAATAGTGGTATGGCGTAAAAATTTAGATTTTAGATTGTTCAAGTAATTCCACGTCCCCAAGCAGAAAAAACTGTACTACTATGATTCATCAACTTAATTTTTTTTTGTTCTTGGTTTTGTTTCCAACATTTTCTACCTAAAATAGATCTCAAAAATATACAATGAAGTCCCTCCGAAAGGAAAAATAATATACATTTTCTGAAGATAAAGCAAACACAAAAGAGAGAACTAGTATATATTTGTCCTAATAGATGGCAGCAGCAAAACTTGAGTTTTGAATGACATTGAAGTTATAATAAAAAAAACCAGCGAGACTCGTCTGATACGCATTTCTCCTAATAGATGGCAGCACTAAAAATAAGAATCTAAATTTTTAGTAAAAGTTTAACCAAAAGTCAATTACCAATATTTTATAATAGATGGCAGCACCAAATAATCTGTTTTATAAATTAGTGTTTTTCAACTGCAAAACCTTCGAACCACAATATATTTATTCTCCTGAAATTAGTAGTTTTAATTATCTAAACATTTTTTCATGAAAAAAAATATTTCATAGTTGAAATATTCTAAGAGGATAATATTCGGGAATATGTCGAAAAGAACCAGAACGCCTAAATAACATCTATGTAGTAAATGCTAGTGACCAAACCACATGTTTTAAAATATGCAATAGAAGTTTTCATAAATAATTGGGAATTTTCAGACATCGAAACCTGTTTGACGTGATTATAAGCCAATAGATTTAAATTTTAATATGAATAAGAGTTTACTCAGCTGACTTCTATGATGAGTTACAATGGATAAATATTTTTTTCAAACCAACATCAGTAATGTCAATTTAATAATACAATCCATTTTACACTGCAAATTCTTATAAATTTTTTGTGATCAGAAACAGAGGGACACGAGCCCCCGCTGAACATTTCCAGAGGGGGCTTTGCCCCCTCTGGGAAATTTTAAGATTTTTTTCTAACTTTATAATTTACTACTGTTATAATTTACTTTATAATTTACTACCAAACACTTTACAATTTACTTTATAATTTACTTTATAATTTACTACTTTATAATTTACTACTTTATAATTTACTACCAAAAAATGAAATTTTTTAAACAAAAATAATTGAAAGAAAATCCTATCAACGTAAATGTCATATTTCAGTTCAGTCTTGTTCCCATCTTCCTTACCATAGCTCCCTAATCTATCTCGCACACAAACCAAGCTCATCTTTACTCCCAGGAAATATGCTAACGACAAAAACACCTGGTTACAAGAACTTTTTCGACTGACCACCTAATTCAAAGAGAAATGGAATATTTACAGCCATGTTATTGACATTTCTAAAAAAATAGCTGTTTCCCTGCAGTAATAACTATAAATGATTACCACGAAGTAGAGATCACTTATTTTGTCTACCTAAAGAGATCTTATCTGTAATTACTCCTGGAGTCTATATACCAGTGCTGTCTTTACAGGTGGCATCCATTCCGTTTGAAGTTGCAAACCTCGCGGGTATCTTTACTCCTGGTGAGCACCGGATGTTTGGCACAGCACCGTAGTCAGACAAGGGCCAGAGAGAGCTAAGCCCCCACCCCCCAAGACGTATACTCAGCCCACCCACCCCTGATAAAAATATTAAAAATTTAGTTGTGATAAGAAATGTCAACCAACATGTCATCCAAATTTTGCATAAAAATATTATTTATGAGATTATTTTTATAAATTGCTTTGTTTTAAAGATTTTTTAATTTATCTGAATGTGTGGTTATAGTGATGATCAATTTATTTACATATTTAATTTAAAAATATTTAAATATTAAGACAATAGTATTTGGATACATTTGTATTATTGCTGGGTTCATTGTTTTAATTTATTGTGTCAAAATCATTAAGCCTTAACGTGTATTAACTTTCATATTTCTTTTTATTAATTAACAGATTTGCTACTAGTTAATTCTTATATTAAAATCCATTGTAATTATTATATATTGTAATATTGATGCATAGTAACTATATGGATTTTCCTAATCAACTCTTAGCTTACAAATATAAATTGGCCGAAGAAGATTAAAAATATTTATCGTACAATAAGTAAAACTGCTGATATCTTTCTTTCGACCCAGCCCGTCCGACCTACCCGAAAATGTAAGATATCTATTTAGACTGCCGGGATAATGTCATCTAATTTAGACTGGAACCCAGTGGGGGACAACATCCACAGGGACCGACACTCCTTACTTTGCTACCAACCGCTCGGAAGTACTTTCAAATCCACAAATTTAATGTACTCGTACACGGGTACAGTTTAGGAAAAGCCGAAAATTGAACTGGTATCCTCCGAATACAATCCCCGTGACTTAACCACTCGGTTACACTCCAAAACTGCTGTTGTAAGACAATAACTTACAAAACTTCCTTGAGGAAAACATATATATGTTAGTTAGGTGACTACAGTTGCTTCGAGAGCATTATAATCCCCCTTTTTCAGGCCAAAATAACAATATGCGCTCTTAACAACCACTACTGCCATTCGTTGGGCAGTTCGTTCTTGGTGGTTGTTAAGAGTGCATACTTTCGGTCTGAAGTAGGGGCTTAAAATGACCTCGAACCAATTGCAATCACATAATTGACATGCTTGCTTTCTTCAAAGGCGGTCTTGTAAGTTGTTATATCTTTATCAACTTTGTGAATCTTTTATATAACTTTATCGGATTGTGCCCTCCCCCCCTGAGATTTTGAAAACTCGGCGCCTATGTTCCGGATATGAACCTGAGGGGGGGGGGTTGAATCTAGGGATAGATCATTTTAAATTTACTGAAATATTACTAATATTATATTGTCATCGCAAATACGTTTGTGTGTCAAATTTCAAGAAAATCGGCTTAGTAGAAGTGGGTCGAAAATTTATTTCAAAATCTGTCCCAAACAGAGAACCCAACCAAAATAAATCGTGCAAAAATCGTTCAAAATTGAACTTTATTTCATAACTGAAAAACTGAATCAAATTTCGTAGCTGTGGGTCACTCAACTTTTCCACCACTTTGCCTACACACAGATTCACTTTTATTACAACACGATTAAAATCATAAATGGATGTAAATGCGCGAAATCCTTGCTGGCAAAAAGTTTACCATACTGTTATTTTTTAAACAAATTTTGCCTTGAAACATCTTCTTCTAGGGATTTGTTATAGATAAAGCTTAGATGATGACTTATATGGAGTAGACATCGAATTCTAGAGGAGTTTGGGTGACTAACTAAAATTGTTCACTTGGATTCTTCGTATTCCTCCTACTAGATGGCAGCACTAACAAACTAAATGTATGGTATCAGTAATAATTAAATGTTTCAAAATCTATAGAAATTTGTAAAACATAGAAATTTAAATATTGTGTTAGTACTGTTTTTATTATATTTTTTATAGAAAATTCTCTTTTGCCCGAACTTTAGAAAAAGTAAATCGTGGGTGGATTTCTACTGAAAAAGTTCTATATTATTCTAAACCAGGGCCCGTTGTTAGCAAATTGTGGTGTACATTGAGCAGTATGCAAAGCTCCTTTGAAAGAGAAAACGCATTCTTTTGAAAGACAAGACATTGTGAATTAGTATTTCTTATTCCTACTAGATGGCAGCAGCATCAAAAGTTCAATCCACTTTAGAATTTCTTTTAAAGGGAATTTAATAAAAATTCCAAATAGGACCAAAACCAAATAAATTTTTTCTGAAAAGTAAAAATTTAGATACCTCTGATTTAGAGTGCCCAAATAAACCATATATCTACCAACCTTAGAGGAGGGGGTACTTTAGCTAACTGTACAGTCCTAATTTTAAATATTTTTACTCGATCCGATGCTAAAATATAATATTTGACCTGGTCCAATTTTTTTTTATAAAACGTTGAAACCTATCTAAAGCTGATATACTATTGCCTCATATATCATCCAAATTGGCCATTCTAGGAAATGAACACAAACTATATTACATATAGTAATAAATAAATAAAAAACATTTCTAAAATCTGTACAAATCAAAAATAAGCATTGCTATATAAAGTTTTAATTCGTCAGTTTGGTTGGATAAACAGAGATAAAATTAAAAAACGGCTCTTCACTAAGATTATGTTTAACAAAAATAACAATGCAATGCCCTTTTTGTTAGAACTCACCAGCACTTAATATTCTGGACTGTAGTGCTAGCAAAACAAATATATGACACAACTGTTTGGGTGAGCGTCAGTAAATCTTCTGCCCTATCCGCGCTTTGTTAACTTTCGCAGATCACGTTTTTCGCCTAAATTCTGCTCAAACAGTTGCGAAATATTTTCTGAAAAATAAAATGCAATGTTTAAATTATATTAAAACTAAATTTAATACTCAATAAAATATAGAATATACTTTTAATTTTTATCCAAAATATTTTTGGTGCTGCCATCTGTTGTCGTAATTTAATTCATACCGACTATTTTTATTTTTTAATAAACATTTTTAAATGTCTATTCGTTCTAATACGCTATTAAATACAACAGATCATATATAATAACACCAGAATCACGGAAAGGTAATTAAACTTGGACTTAAAGACAAAGGAACTTGAAGACAAAGCTGCAGTCCTGAGTGATGTACATTCAGATCCCCTTATCAAATTTATAGAATGAGAAATTACCTTTCCGTGATTGTGGAATTATTATATATGATCTGTTGCTGTATTTAATACTGTAGTAGAAAGAATAGATATTTAAAAATGTTCATTAATAAATAAAAATAGTCGGTATGAATCAAATTACGACAACAGATGGCAGCACCAAAAATATTTTGGATTAAAATAAAAACTGTATTTTATATTTTATTGAGCATTAAATTTAATTTTAATATAATCTAAGCATTTTAATATAATCTAAGCATTTTAATATAATCTAAGCATAGTCTTAGCACTACCGAAGAACAACGATATGGACGTAGTAGTTTTCTGTTCCCTTCGGGGGTTCTTGATTAACATGAGTCCCCTTGTCTCTCATGATCAGGGTGTTTTTTTCTGTAACTTTTAAAGGTTAGTGCCCCACTTCCGTTTTTCCCGATTATAGCGCCGTTTGTAGGAGCAAAAATCAAAAATCGTAGGTCAAATGTATGTAACTTTTTCAGGAGAATCCAAATTTGCAACAAAAAATGGGGGGTTCCCATTGAAAATTTCAAAGTTGCCCCACCCCCTCCCCCCTCTGCTCTTAGTCCATGGACGAGTCGGATAGTCTGGGTTTTCGACCCCCTCCTGCGGGTCAATTTTGGTACCATTGGATAGCTTTTCTAAAAATATTGAATACGTGTTTTTTTATTTTTTGATCCGAAGTGTATTTTTCGAGATATTGCGCCGTTCCGGAACTTTCTGGACACCCTGTATATATATATATATATATAAATATATACATATACGTATGTATGCACCCATAAGAAAATAATGAGCTACAGCGAACACGTTTTAACTGTTTTTGGAGTGATGTCCGTCTATCTGTAGTTGATTTCTTGATAACTGCCACAAATATTAATGTATTTTCAGGAAACGTTATATCCGGCTTTGTTAACGTAAAATCTAGAATTGAGTAGAATTTTTTGAATTTCGAGCGAAAACTTCGAAATTGATTCCAAATTTTATATTTTCTTAGCATAGCATAGGACAAAATTTAACATTTTATATAAAAGGAGCTTTTTATTTAAAACTAACAGTTTTAATCATTTTAGTGAAATTTAGCTACAATAAAATGTTTGTGTTCTTTACGTCATTAACCCCCCCCCCCCCCCCCTTTGAGGGGGTACATATAGTCAAACTTGGTATCAATTGGAAATATTTTTTTTTTCAAGTCCTTTAAACTGAAGAACAACATGGTATTCATCTGGACCAGCAATACAGATATTTAAAAATTTGTCTTGTAACATTCGAAAAAAAAAATATTGATGATGATAATAATAATAATAATAATAATAATAATAATAATAATAATAATCACAAGCTACTTAAAAATGGATTCTGACATGAGAAAGCCGTGTTAAGTCACACTCTAGTTACTTTTTAATAAGGAAATTCAAAAATACCGAAACAGCTCAGAAGAAACTTTGCCCAATAAGTATCTCTGGATTTCTTTCCATAAAATTTTAAAAAGGCAATGGAACGAGTTAGATCAAGAGAATGATGTTAACAAATTTGTGAAATAATATTGCATGTGAAAAGTGGTAGTTAATACTTTGTTATTTTTGTGTATTTTAACGTATATTTTATTTTTATGTATATTTTGAACAACATGCAATATCTTGAGAACTAACTAACTGTTCGTGCTAGCATTCTAAAGTTTGTGTCAATTATTTTCTAATGATGAACTGCGTAAAAAACGATGTTTTTATGTAACATTATTGAAAGTTCTAACTTTTAATGAATTTTTCAAGATTTCATTTGCAAATTTGGGGGGGGGGGGCTCTTCGAACATTCAATTGCATTTAAAATCAAAAGGGTTCAAATATTTATCTATTTGTATTATCGTACCAAATTTCGTTCGATATGCTCCATTCGTCCGTACGATATCGTTTCCGCAGACTCACGAACGCACACACATAATTACTTACACACACATATAATTACATTCACACACACATAATTACATTCACACACATAATTACACACAGACATCACCTCTTCCCGGCCGTCCAACTAGTTACTCTAAGTCCTCTGGACGAGTCGGACGGTCTGGGTCTTCAACACAGACATCACCTCAAAGACTTTCGATTCGAGTTCAGAGATGTTTGAAACGTACTCTTTTGTTAGAAACTCGTGCTCTTAATTATTGACCCAGCCACAATACTTTCCCTATATATAAGGAAAGTAATATTACGAACGCTTCAGGTTCATTAGACAATAAGAGGTAAAATGTGAGGGAAATGGGTTGAAATCATATAAACATATTCGCGTGGGTATACAAAAAACGGGTACATCAACGCAAAAAATACTAAATTCTTCCTTTTTGAAGTCACTGGTGGGATAGGCGTAATATGTATTAAAATTAAAAAAAACTAAGATAAAACATGAATTAAAGTTCGTTGAAGTTCTATGCCCCTTTTTATAGAATCCTAACAGAAGTACACGCCGTTGCTCGAGACAATGAAATTTGGTAAAAATGTTCTTAATCTGTATACATATTCTATGAAAATAACTGGCGTTTCCAGAAGTACAATTAGTTGTCTAGCACAAGTATACGATTATGACCTAGGTGACGGTTGTATATTTTAAAAATACGGCAGCGTTAGTTTCTGCCCAATTGTCAGGACCGAATCCGTAGCCGCTAATTATATATCATATGTGATATAACAAACGCAGATTTTGGGGGGTCTGTAGCTCATCCTCCAAGATAGCTAAAGACTTGACTTCCCTTTTTAGTAAAACGCTCACAAAGTTGAGAAAAAAATTAACTGGATTGTCACTCAACTCGACTTGCTCATACCAGAATTAATTTTTAAGCAGTTTGTGATTTTTTTTTCTTGCAAATTTTGCAAGAAAAAAATCTGTATCATTGGTCCAAATGTTCACAATTATAGCAAGTCACCTTTCATTTTAAAGGGCTTGAAAAAATCTTTTAATTAATACCAAGTTTGGAAATGTACCCTCTCGGGGGGGGGGGGGAACTTGCTCCCCCTGATGGGCTAGTGATGCCAAGACCCCAAAAATTATATTGCTGCTATTTTGCACTACAATAATTGAAACTGTTAAGGCTATCTATCATTGTGCCATAAATAATCCCTTTAATGCATAATTATGTCAAATCTTGTTCTATATACTATAATGTTAAAAAAATTCAAAATTTCGAATCAATTTCGAAATTTTCTCCCGAATTAAAAAAAAAATTCTATCTGGATCTAGATTTTTCGTTAATAAAGCCTGATATAAAGTTTTGTGAAAATCCGTTAATATTTGTAGCGGCTATTGTGTACATAAAAAATCGACCACAGACAGACATCACTCCAAAAGCAGTCAAAACGTGTTCAGGAGGTCCTAAAACACATTTTGGCATCAAAATCTCGAATTCGAAAATTTTCGCAAAAAACGATACTTTCTCCTAAACTATATCCTCATAGCATGAGAAAATAATAATGTACAAACTAAGAACTTCCTAAATTACAAAAGAAATTTTTTTCATTAAAATATTGAAAGTTAAAAAAAATTAAAAAATTAAAAAAAATGTCACTAATTGTCCTCGCATATTAATACAAATACTAAAAAAAACACATATGGATGAAATATGCACAAAATTTGGAATCAATTATTAAACTTCATGCAATGAATAAAATTGTTTTAATTTAATAAACACCGAATTTCTTTTTAACATCTTTAAACATCTCTAAAATTCTCTATAAACATCTCTAAAATTCATTCAGCGGTAATACTTTTTTTAATTATCACAGAACTGCAATAATTAATTTTACTTGAAAACTTAAAACTTCATCGAAAAAAAATGAAAACTTGACTTAAATGACGTCATCGAAGTATAAATCGTCTGGCTCTCTATGTAAAAGCAATGAATGTTTCATTTATATTACTTTCATTCCAGACTTCAGAACTAAATAGTTTTAGGTAAAAAATCAGCAATTCTTATACAACTCATCTTACAATCACTTGTTCACATTCTGCATCCATTAAAATTAGGCTTCGTTGTAGAAATCAAAGTTTGGTGATCATTTAAACTCACAAATATTGTAATTTCGTTGGCATAGAATATAGATCCACAGATATTACGCAAAAATAGGGTGGTTTTTATGACGGGTGTAACACAAAATATAAATTTAAAAGAACTTTAAAAATCACGATTTTAACACTGGGAAAAAAAGATGGATGCCATATTTTATTTTGAGTAGGTCACGCGATTTCTTCATATAATGTGTGTGTCATTATTATTTTAATTTTTATTTGAAAAACTATACCGAACATATTTTGCTAAAAATTTTTATATATATTTTGTGGGATAATTTGAATATTTCCTAAAATTTTTGAAGCAATTTGTGAATTTTAACTTTGTTTAAAAAATGTTTGAAAAATAGGCTCCATAAGGTTCAATGTAATTCATTTTTTCCGAGTTCAATGCAAAACTAATTGGGTCATATTATTCATTTATATTACCATATGTCCCACAGACCGTCTCAACAACATACTAAAATTTCATTTTGATAAAGTCATTTTTATGCCAGTTATCGTGCGAACGGACACAGACATGCAATATTAAACAAACAGACAAAACGAGCAAAGTCATAAATACTTTTCAACTATATTGAAAAGTGTTAAAAATGAATTTGAAGTTGAAATTTCGACGGATTTTCAGATCGCGCGCGCACCCCCCCCCCCCCCCACACACACACAGACACACACACACACACACACACACACACACACAGAGACGTTACGTTAAAAATAGCTTTTTCGGATTCTAGAGTGCTCGAAACGTGTTGATCCGTCGAAAACGCGATTTCTGACACGATTCCAATACTTTCCCTATTTTTTACCATATATTGTAGTAAAAGTAAAAACCGTTTGACCCAGTATGTTAAAAGATCAACGAGATTGATTTGGAAATCATGATTTAGCAATATATCAAGCACCTAAACAATTGACTGGATTGGATTGTTAAGGCTCTGCACAATCGCCGATTGCGTGCTAGAGTAACTTTCACCAGGATCGACAGTTCTTCGTGGATTCTGAACAATTCAAAGTATTCAGTGTTCCTCCTACATATATCGATTCGAATTCGAACCCAAAAGTAAACCATGGCATTTGACAGAATCCTACAATTTACAGTAGATTCTGAACTATCCAGCAAGGTTCCTCACCTTCTACCATGGGCGCCCATAAAAAATGTCCCATGAGGGAGCAAACTCAAGGATAAGATGTACAATATCGACTAGCTTGGTGCCCAACTTTGTGAGCTTGAACGTCCAGGGAAGGGAAACTTGCCCCCCCCCCCCTCTCCCTCTTCCCCATGGTAGGCCGTGTATTCTACCCGAAATTCAAACCCAATCTCTACAGATTGGAAGACAAAGCGCTTACCCATTGACCATGGGTGGAACTTCCAAGTATAATTACATTCAGCGAAGCCAACGTATCAGTAACAAGAAATTTCTGAACGAACCTTTATAAGGTGGTAAATAGTGTGTACACATCATTTTTGACTCAAATGTTATGGATTTTTATACTGTTTTTGCATAGTTATATCGTGCAGTCATACCAATTTCCAGAAAACCGGAAGTAATGTCTACAGAATCGAAAGTAACGTCCCCAGAACCGGAAGTGACACCCCCACACATACACACCCTCTTCTGGAATTCGATGTTGAATTCATATCTGTCAACATCTTAGTTATATTTATAGCTAGGCTTACCATACGTTCCGTTTTGACCGGGACTGTCCCGGTTTAAAGGTACGTCCTGAAGTCTCGGCAAGTTTATGCCATTTTGTCCCTGTTTGAAATTTATCTTTTGGAATAAAGTTTTGGCGGGAAAGAACAATTTTCGTGGCTAAGGGATCGTGATACATTGACCGCAATTAAAACAGTTGTAGAAAAAATTGACGAAACACCTAAAGTTGCTGTTTTAAACGTAAATGAGTTGTTGAGATGTTGTTGTTGATTCCTGAGAAATTCTAGCTTTCGAACTGAGACACCTTGAAAATAATGAAAATATACTGTGAAGAAAAAAAACTGTAAAGATTTAAATTTTGAAGAGCTTCAGAGATAAAAAAAAATTTTCAATAACGAATTTCAGCCAAGTTATGGAATATATGCTATTATTTGTCTAACTCACACATCCGCTCCTGTTGAAAACAGCGTTTCTTTCAGGTATACATCCGGGGACGCTCCCCCCCCCCCCCCCCCCCACACACACACACGAAGACAATTATTCGCCCTCCTCCGGAGACGTTTTCTGTTACCTACGTTTTCTGTTACCTAGTTTCTATTTATGTGACAGCATTTATATATATATATATATATTTATATAGGGCAATGAGGAAACTTGCCCCCCCCCCCAACCCGACCAAAAAGTCCTGAAAGAAACACTGATTGAAAAAATGTTCCTCATCAAGAACAATGTTTGGTCTGAAAAATTAGGTAAAATTCATTGCTAAATCAATTGAATCTAATACAGGTGTAATGTTAAATCAAATGAGTCTGATGCAGGTGTAATGTTAAATCAAATGGTTCTAATGCAGGTGTAATGCTAAACAAATGGATCTAATGCAAGTGTAATGTTAAATCAAATGCTCTGCGAAATACACATTGATTAGAATGTTCGAACTTTTATAAAACAATTAAAAAGCAGCAATAATTCCGTTAAAAGTTCACGCTGGGAACCAGTATATTGATGGTCGAAATCAAATGATTAATGTCTTATATTCCGGTTTCAATTTTGTTTTCCTGTATTCAATGAATAATTTTATTCATTTAGTTATTTTATTTTGTCCCGGTTTGGAAAACAATATATAAGCCTATCATAGCCAAACCTGAGAACAGATGCTTTAATGAAATTTTTTTGAACCGGAAGTCAAAAAACACGAAAATCCTTAGTGAACTGCCTATCCCCTCCATAATTTGATGGTGAATGTATAGCAGTCATCATCTAAGCTCTATCTGTAGCCAATATTAAGAAAGTGATGTTTTAAGGAAACATTTGAATTGAAAGTGAAAAAGAAAAGAACCGGATATGGAAATTTTAGTAAGCCACTCAACCTCCTCCTGAATTTGATGCTAAATTCATATCAGTTATCTTCTAAACTCTATCTGTAGTTGATCCTGATAAACAGATGTTTTGAAAAAAAAATTTTAACCGGAAATGCGAAAAACCGGAATTGAAAATTCTTAGTGAAGCGCCCAACCTCCTCCAGAATTTGATGTTGAATCATATCGTCTAAGCTCTATCAATAGTCAATTTTGAAAAATATATATTTCAAGTAATAGAAATTATTTAATCGAAATATAAAAAGAACCTGAAGTGGAAATCCTTAGTGAACCCATCTCCCTATTTCCTCTGCAATTTGATACTGAATCTATATTCAATCATCATCATCTAATCTCTAACTATAGAAAATCCCGAGAAATAGATTTTGAAAGAAAATTTTTTGGTAAAAAGAATTATGTAGCAAAATTGTTATCCACCACTTTTTTTGAAGAATATACATTAATTTTATGTTTTGTAGAAATTAATCACAAAATTGAAGATTTGCTTGACTAACATTTAATTCCATAACAATTATATAACTAGAGAGGAATGTCAACATTGTTTTATTTTTGTCCTTCCGCACGGAAAGTATGCCCGTTATATCGCACCCTTGGTGCAAATGTAATACAAATAATAATAAAAAAAAATCTGACGTGAGTATCATACGACTTTCCCTACAGACTCAAATTTATTTTCTGTTTAGTAATTCATTAAACTGAGTTTAACTGAGCAAAATAACACGCAGGATTATTTGAAATTATACTAAATTTGCACTTTTAATTCAATTTTCGTTTTATTTAGTAACGGGGCCCTATTTTTAAAGGCAGCATAGCTAAAATGTGAAAAAAGTAAAATATCTCGAGAACGGAGTTGTGCTATTGTAATGGGGTTAGTTTTATTCTTCTTATCGTCAAAAATTACTTATAAACAAGCATTTTTAATGGATACATTTGAGCATACAGTCTTTTATTTTAGATTTGACGATTTTTGCGGGCCATTTCGCAAAAAAAGGAAGATTCTTTTTTTCCCGAACCGTAGCAAAATTTAATCAGCACTAGAGAATCCCCGAAATGACTATCAAATTTTGTGAAATTTGATCAAATAGTCTTTTAGCTAGAGAGGATACATACGGTTTTCGTAGGCCATTTCTCAAAAAAAGGCAGGTTTTTTATCCCGAATCGTACCAAAGTCTAATCAGCACCAGGGTCACCCACAAGTGACTTACATATAAAATTTTATGAAATTCAGTCAATTAGTTTTGGGGTTAGAGTGGAACATACATTGCACAGACAGACACACACACAGAGACAAACACATACACACACACAGAGACAAACACATACACACACACATAGACGTCACGCTAAAAAGAGTTTTTTCGTATTCTCGAAGTCCCCAAAATAGTAATCCAAGCATTTAATAGATATATTTGTGCATACGTAGACTTTTATTTTAGATTTTAACGATTTTGCAAAAAAAAAGCATGCTCTTTTTTTCCGAATTGTACTAAAATCCAATCAGTACCAAGGTAACCCACAAGTGATTTATCTACCAAATTTTGTGAAATTGGGTCTATTAGCTTTTTAGCTAGGGTAGATACAAGCAGTACTTGCAGGCCATTTCCAAAAAAGGCAGGTTCGTTTATCTCAAATCGTACCAAAACCTAGTCACCACCAGGCTCACCCACAAGGGACCTACCAAATCCTATGAAATTCGGTCAATTAGTTTTTCAGTTGGAGGGGATACAAAATCTGGCCAGACAGACAAACGCGCACACACACACAGAGAGAGACGCCACGCTAAAAATAGTTTTTTCGTATTCTCGAAGTCCCAAAACGTGTAGATCCGTCGAAAACTCTAGTTGCAATTTTCGACACGATTTCAATATTTTCCCTGTACATTACCATGTATTGTAGGGAAAGTAAAAGTATTTTGAGTTATAACTAAAGTTAAATTAGGCAACCATCAGCTATCAAATATGTGCTGACTTGTTTGTAAATAATCAGCCAGATCGCATTTAAGTCGCTATGAAGATTTCCAAAAAAAGCGTTGAAGTGAGATTTATAAAATAACACCTTGGTAGAAAGTACACCACGAATTGAAACTTTGCTATTGTGTACAAATGAAGCACCGAAGTGTCAACTGAAAAAAATAGATGTCATTTTACGTATGGACAACGGGCAGACAGAATATTAAATATCACAGTGTTCTCAAAATACAATGTTCTTAAAATACACCGTCCTCACAACTCAAAATACAATACACGGGTGTAACCACTCGAAATACAGTTGCCCTTTTATGTATGAACAAAACATCAAGTGTCACAACTCGAAATACAGTTATGTACACTTAAAATATCAAAAGAATCACAACTCAAAATGTGGGGATGTTTATATCAAACGGTTGTAAAATGGGATTGACCAAAACAACAATTTGATAATATATGAGCGCTTCTGATTGCAAATATAAATCAGAAGTCAATTTCAAAACTCAGTGTTTTATTGAAATAATTTTATTTAATTTTTGAACAATCTATATATATTTTTTTTAACTCTCATATTTGAATCAAGGATGAGATATCACCAATCAAACTTTTCATACACAAACAAACCAATATTTAAAAAACTAGTTCAAGCTTAAAATATCTCAGATTTAAAGATTTAAAGTAAAAATCCAATCCTTAACGGTACAAAACATCGTCACACATTACAAGAAATTAGGCATCTTTAAAATAAATGAAGTTAATGGTTGTTACAGACTCTGCACAGTTACGTAATTTGGCAGCGAGATATGACTTACCACCATGAAGTCCAGTCCAGCTCATCCTTACTTAGGAAATCTTGACTTTCAGACATAAGGATGGATTAAACAAATAAAAGTTTTATTGTTATTGCTGCGAAGACTAAGATTTATTGCTAGAACTAAAAGGTGGCACTGCATCTTGATCTTTCAGAGTTACAATCCATATATAGAAGATATAGACGATTGGTGCCATCTATAGACGATTTAACCATCTATAGAAGACCATGTATAGACGATTGTTACCATCTAGTGATGACAATGTGCCAGTAATTTTACCCACTATGGCCAATCTTACTACAAACAATTTTATTCCACAACAAACCAAGCATTTGCAGAAATCGAACTCATAACCATTAGAATCTTGAAGCATCCTCCAGAGTCTCCGTGAAGAACGAACATTTTCGAATTATTTGTTTTTGCACCGTTTAAGATAAGGTTCTTAATATACGGTTCAGTCCGCCAGGCAAAACGCATTAAAAAGTTGCCAGCTTAACGTCGATAAGCATAGCACTTAGTCATTTGTGACCAGGGTGAGGTCACCCAAACACAAGTTTTCGCATTATTACAATTGAAAAATGTTTGTAATTTTTGAAATGGCAATATCCAGAATTAAACAACATGATCAGAGATTGTAAATTGTGCTGTGCATGCATTCCCCAGTCACGTGCGAAAAGGCTTAGTGACGTCGGTGAGTAGAAAGACAGTTGCAGCTAACAAGTTCGATCTCCCCTGAGAACCCGACGCTTTCTTCTACTCTCATGACATCATATATGCAGAGCCACGTAAATAAAAATTAACTCAGTCATGCCCGGGGCGAACACCCCTTGGTTTAAAGTTCAGACTAAGTGTTGCCAGATGAAAAAACATCGGACTGGAGAGAAATTGGAAATTGTTCTGAAAAAAAAGGAAGTGTATTAACTTAGGATTACCAATCTGATCGGTCACTTACCAAAGTGTTCTTAAATAAACTTTGTTTACTTCAGTAGAAACATGCTTTACATTGAAGAATTAACTGGCGTTTTGTTTCTCACTACATACATGTTTCTTTTAGTACTTTTTGCCTGGGAGGGGGGGGGGGGGTGCGAATGAAATTTTGGGCAGGACAAGTTTTCTATTTGCGGTATATAATTATACTTAAATGCTGTCACATAAATAGAAACTAGGTTAACATAAATTGTCTCCGGGGGAGAGCAAATAATCGTCTGCGAGGGTGTACACCTGAAAGAAACACTGCTTTCAACAGAAGAGCAAATGTCTGATAGACAAATAATAATATATATTCCTTAACTCGGATGAAATTCGGTATTGAAATTTTTTTTATCTCTGAAATTCTTCGAAATTTGAATTTTTACAGTTTCCTTTCTAACCCCCCCCCCCCTACCGGATCACCCCCCAGGAGGTATGCCTGAAAGAAACAGTGCATATAACGCGATTTAACAACATAAGTGATCGAAAAGGGAAAAAAACTCACACGAAGTTCCCTACAGATGGAACATACTGTTAAAAAAAAATTAGAATAGAGAAAAAATTTAATGACTGAGAAATTTTCTTTATACAGGGTTGTTAAGAAAAACCTTAAGCACCCCAATAACTTTGTAAGGAAAGGTCCACGGGTGTACGCGTTAGGACTATCTATGGTAAAGTGACCAAAGCCCAATCGAATAAAAGTGATTACAGCGTTCCACGGCGGGGAATTTAAAAAGTTCGGATAACGAACACGGCACCAAAGCGATAAAAATAAAAAAAGCCCATTACAAAGTTATAGAGCGATATCGTGTAAGTAAGAATCAACACCAGGAACGAACGAAACGCATATATGGAAGGAGATAAATACCTGTCATATGTCAAATCAGAGCCTGTAATACGATGGCACATGCAATGTTCGTCGAAGAAAGATGTTGTTGTTGAGACCCAGACCGTCCGACCTACCAGAAAGGTGTAAGGTAACTGTATGGACGGCCGGGAAGTGCCACCCAATTTAGACCGGAACCCAGTGGGGGAGGCATCCACAGGGACCGTACCCTCCTTCCCCTACCACCAACCTCTCGGAAGGACTTACGGACCCACATGTTTAACGTGATCGTACTCCGCATGAACACGGCGGCATTTGTGGTAGCGTGCAAATCTAGCGCGCAAACCACGGGGATACCGCACCCGAGATGGCCAACAGCACGCGGTGTTCCGAGGTGGTCACCCACCAAGTACTAACCGCGCCCGATGCTGCTTGACTTCGGTGATCTAACGAGAACCGGTGTTTTCAGCACGGTACGGCCGTTGGCCGGCGTCGAAGAAAGATGTAATATTCTTTCTCGAATTCAAAAGTGCCGAAAGCCCAGACCACCCGACTCGTCCGCGGACTTAGAGCAACTGTTTGGAATTCAAAAGTGCATCGTTGCTAACTAGGGGCATTTTGAACAGGCTGTACATTAAATTTCTTCGCATGTAAAATGCTAATTTTAACATTCCTGAATAAAACACCCATGCGCCAATAGTGTATCAAATAAATGGGTTTTGCAACAGTTTTAGGGTCGATTTCAACTTCTCAGGCAATACTCATCAACTTTGTAATTGGCTTTTTATCGTCCATCTCGTTTTGTTGCCGAGTTCAATTACCAACTTAAAGATCTTTCGTACTGCAACGAAGCAAATATCTTACGTATAAACGAAAGATGATTGATGGGGGTATAGCGATTCTTCTGATCATAACCCTAAATCAGGTCAAGAATTTTTTTTTTCTTTCTTATTTGAGAAAAAAGTTCATATCACATTTTTCGCTTTTATGACAAGATGCCCATTTTCGAACAAAATAGTTCTTTTTTAGTTGGAAATTACCTACGACCACGCTTTATTGTTCTGAATTTGTGGCGTTCTTCAGAATTTTCTTAAAAATAAATACTGTCATTTATTTGAATATAATTTCAATTTTTGTTTTACATTATTATTTTATTTTATAATTTTCTTGACAGTAAATATTAATATATTCATTGTTCCTCTTTTATGATCATCATTAATTCATCGTCAAAATTGATTGGCTTTTCTATCTAGATATATTTTTCATTTTTCCCCCTATATTTGTGCATTTTGTAAATTCTCATATTTTAATCAATCGCCCGGGAGAAGCCATTTTTCTATAAATCATACTCTTTGGCCAGTATGTCTTGATGGTATGTATCTGTACAATTACACGTCATAATTAAAGATAATTAGTTTTTTAACTATAGTCAAAAAATCAACTAAAACTACTGAAATAAACTAATTGTATTATTTGGTAGCTATAGAACTACAAAATTCAGCCAAAGCTATTCCCATTTTTGACAAACCTTCCTTCAAAGTAACTCTCTGGCTGACGCTTCAGAGGTCACTAGTGCAGTAAAGTAGCAGTCAAAACATACATCGCCAAATGAGCGATTTCATGTCAAATATGTTTTCTAACCTGCAAACGTTCTTTCGTTCCGAACTTCATGAACATGCGCAGTATAGGTTTTCATATCCACCATAATAATTCAACGCAACTGGGAGACACTAGTGTCACTTTGAGGATTTATTTGGCACAGGCATATATTTGGCTAGAATATTCATGGGCGTTTAACAATGCCAGAGGTAAGGAGGTAGGAATGGGAGAGCCCAGTGGTTAGTGCGCGGAGATTGGTCTTGGACGACCCTAGTTCGATTCTCTGTTCTGCCCAAACTGTCCTTGTGTTTACGTTGAATACGGGCACGTTAAATATGTGGGCCCGTAAGTCCTGAGAGCCTAGTAGTAAGGGGAAAATGGTACGGCCCCTGTGGATGCCGCCCCTACTGGGTTCAGATCTAAATTGGGTGACAATGTCCTGGTCGTCCAAATAGTTATCTTATACTTTCGAGTTGGTCGAACGGTCTGAGTCAAAGAAGAGGTGGAAGTGGGGTGGGATGGCCCAGTAGTTAAGGTACCGGGATTGCATTCTGAGGACCCGAGTTCGATTCCCGACGCCGCTTAAACTATCTCCGTGTCTACGCAGAGTATGGGCAAGTTAAATCTGTTGGTCCGAAAAGTCCATGCGAGAAGTGGTGGGTTAGGGGAAGGGTGGTACGTGTCCATGTGAATGTCGCCTCCACCGGTCTGAAATGGTTGACACTGCCCCGGACGTCCAAACATGATATCTTCGGTAGGACGAGGGGTGTGATCAGGAGAGAAAGTATTTAACAATACCGGAGGCGATGGTGTACTTTGTTATTGGTATGAAATTAATAGTGTCATCAGTGATTGATTGCTACAGAAGTTGGGCGGGGGGGGGGGGGTAAAACTCAGTTGAAGTGAATCAAGGAATTAATCGGCCTTTATCCATTGCCAAATTAACAGTATTTTAGTGATCCATGGATTCAGTGATTCGTCGGGATAAGTATAGTGAAAGAGAAAACGTGATGAGCAAAAAAGTTAAATAATACTATCACCAAATATATGTATTATTATTCATCTCAGTACAGACAACGGAGGAATAGAATGCAGTATTACCTCACATTTCTTCCCTTCTCTTAAAAGCCTCCTAGTTGGATGACAACATTGACAGTAATGAACTTATGACGAGAATATCCGGGTCGCTTGATATCGGCGAACAATTTGACGAAATGTCTTGGCGAGTTTAGGAAAGTTCGAGAATCAAAGCGACTGATCAAGAATTTCGCCAATAGTTTGCTTCACATCTTTCGTTGGAGAGTATGAGGTTGCTTAGTGTTCAGAGCGATGTTACATGGTACGAGTAACAGTGAAATATGCATATGTCAGTGTGTTGAGAATGCGATTTATAGAGTCAACTATATATAGGTATTTTCATAAAATAATGAAAAAAATACGTAATTATTCACTGTGAGAATATGCTGTTGCGGACGTTGTTGTTGTTGAAACCCAGACCGTCCGACCTACCAGAAAGGTGTAAGGTAACTGTTTGGACGGTCGGGAAGTGCCACCCAATTTAGACCGGAACCCAGTGGGGGAGGCATCCACAGGAACCGTACCCTCCTTCCCCTACCACCAACCTCTCGGAAGGACTTTCGGACCCACATGTTTAACGTGATCGTACTCCGCATGAACACGGCGGCAGTTTTGGCAGTGGCTGGAATCGAACCCGCGCCTACCGAGTGCAACTCCAGCGCGCTAACCAATGGGCTACCGCGCCCTGCTGTTGCGGACGTGTAAAATGCTCTCACTGGAGTCTCTTTTGAAAACCAGACGGATGAAACACCTGAACAGACAACTTCTCCTATGACGTCAATCTAGGGTTGCCATATGCAGAAGTTCAGAAAAGAGTGTCAGATTTGGCGTTTTATCGTCCTTCGGCGACTTTTCGAAAGGTCGAGAAACACCTCGAAATAACGAATAGTCTACGAGATATGAGAGATTTCTAGAAGCTTCTATAGAGAGTCTATAAAAGGAGTCATCACTCAGTTGGAGAGTAGTTGACGTGATATGAGCTAACTGTGACATAAGTCAATGCTTTGAGAATATTAGCAGCTGTTTTGGGAAACGAGTGGAGCATTTATCTGCAGAATATTATTCCTGGAGAATATTATTCCTGTATATTCCTATACAGTACCTAACTGTCATGGCGGCAATGTCTGGGTCGCTTGACATCGGCGAACAATTCCACGAAATATCTTGCCGAGTTTGGGAAAATTCGACAATCAAAGCGTCTGATCAAGAATTTCGCCAATAGCATGCTTCTTACCTTTATTTAGAAAAATATATAAAGATGCTTAGTGTTCAGAGCAATGTTACCTGATACGAGTAACAGTAAAATATGCATATGTCAATGTTTTCAAAATGCGATCTATAACATCATACTGAATACAGGTATTTTCTTCCAAGCGATATAAATTAAATGTGCAATAATTATTTAATGAGAGAATACAGTTAAATGTTAAAGCACACTTTTATTGTCTATGACAAAGTATTGCTACATTACATATGCTTTCGAAATAAAATAAAACTAAAATTATTAACTAAATTCATTTAACAACAAAACACAATAAAAAATTACGCAACAGAATGATCGCAAAACGGCGCGCATTCCAATTTTAAGACCGTATGATGTATGAAGAAATTGAAATAGAATTTTTTCTCGTTAGATAGCATTAATACTTGTATATCCTCAAAATTATATTAAAAGTATCGTCTGCTGTTTTTAATATGCCAAATGTTCACTCCAGATTTTTTCTTATCCATTGAAGAACAGGGCATTTTCAGAGTGAAAAATTTTTTATTTCAGAGCCATATTTCTCTAGCCATTCTTATGAGAGTGTCACTAAAGAATTTCAAAAGCAATACCCCTAACAATTTTAACAATTACGAGGTTAGTAAAACGTTTTCGAGAAACTGGATCTGTTGCAGACAAATCGAGAACAGGCAGGCCTTCTATTTTAACCCAGGATAAATTATCTGAAGCCTGCATTGCTAAAATTCTTCGATATACTATTTTTAAACTTTTTAAAGACACTCGCCATTTTCTTCCATTGATAATAAGAAAAAAAAAAGATTTAAGCAGCAGACGATATTTCGAATACATTTTCAACGGTATTCGAGTGCCATCTAACTGAAAAAAAGTGTTATCAAATCAATTTATCAGTACATTATCTGATTTTACAATTGAATCAGCGAATCATTTAGTAGAATAAACTGGAGGGAGATGTTGTACTGTTGATAACGCTTCGCAAGTGAATTAAGTACTCTAAACTAAATGATAAATGCTTCAATCAATTGCATTGAATTTTCAGTGTTTGTGTTTTTAATTTGCTGCCACTTCACTTTTGCCCCACGAAATTATTTAAACTGGCAATACTTTGAATCAAAAATATTAAATTAACTCCCACGAAAACAATAGGGGTTATTTAACTACATTTTTAAAAAATCACAGAGTTGTAAATATTACGCCAAATGCGTGGCCAATTTCGCCAAACGTGTCTACAAGAATAAAAGTTAGACAGAGAAATTATACTTTCTTATGTATATTTTGTAAAAAATTTTCGTAATATAATTCATGTTTTTGCACATTTATCTTTGACTTACAGTATCAGTTGCTTTAGAAAGAAAACTCTCAAATCTAACTCAGAAAAAACAATGAGCTAAGAACATGTATGTTACACAATGTCTCAAAATAATCAAATAATTGTTCATGAACTGCTACAGTAGTAACACAATAAATGAAAGAACTTTGTAAATACGGCATAAATACAAAAATAAAAAATTTACTAGTTTCACAAGCAGATAACAGCCGCCTTCTTCAGGACGGACAAGAAGCGCGACTTCACTTACTCAAGTTAGGTCCGCAACTGAGGATGGTACACGTGGCTGAAGCTAGGAAAAGGAAGTTGCCAACGCCGTGGGAAAAAATGAAAAAGGAAAAAACCGAAACAGAGGAAAGGAAGAAGAAAAAAAGCAGTAAGAGAACGAATAGCAGAACGAAAATAAAAAACAGAAAATTGATAAAAACCTACAAAAAAACAGCAATGAAATAAATCTGAGAAATGTTTATATAAGCTGTAAAATATAGGTAGAAAATATTAGAACCAACAGGAAGGCAAATAGAACGGTTTAAATAACCTCTCAGGTTTCTATCTCTCTATTCTGTTGCCTCCATTCGTTCTGCTATCCGTTCTCTTACCAACTTATTTTCTTCTTCCTTATCCTCTGCGGTTTTGTCCATTCGTTGTTTCTTGTCTATACCGTTTGGGTCTTTTTTCCCTCTTTCATTGCTTTCCGTGACGTTGGTAACTTATTTTCTCCTACCTTCTAACACGTGCGCTATACTCAGTTGCCGACCTAACTTGAATAAGTGAGGCTGCGCTTACGCGAACTATGTCCATTCAGAGAGAACCACTAAACTATGTCCATTGAACGTTAACTAGGGAACTATGTCCATTGATAATGAACCCGTGAACTATGCCCATTGTAAGCGATCTAGTAAAAAAAAACTTGATTTTGATTACACAACAGATACATTTATAATTATCACATTTACAAAGAACACACAACAAAATGTTACAAAGAAACACAGATAATTAAAGTCGGTAATTCTCTTTATAAAATTGATTATTATATTAAACTTATCATCAATGTTAATATTTCTAGAATTTTATTATTTTCAGGGAAACACAGAGAAAGAAATTACTAGTAATTATTACCGTCATTTGTTTGAATACATTTTCAATTTATTCAATAATTTTATTATTTTCAAAGGAATTCCCAAAAATTAATAACTGGAAAATTTGAGCACATGAAAATGGATTTCGAGATATTTCAGTTTCTTTCAAGGCCTGGCCCGCGAATGCATTAATTTAAATTGCTGAATTAGTTATACCATAAAAAAAGGGCTGTAAAATTCTCAAAATAACACACCGTTCAGAATTGATTAATAATCCCCATACATGCTGCGATTCTGAACAGCCTTTGGAACGACTTGTTACTTGCCATCTAGCTTCTCTTTCTTAATTCATGACACACACATACATGCGCAATAAAGACACATAAGAATTTTAACTTACACAATATGAAAAATAAGAAATTTTATGAACAATAAGACATTTTGTGAAGAAAAGAATGAAGACATTTTATAAAAAAAGAGAAAAAATTATTTATAAATGATAAGAAAAAAATATTTATATATAATAATTAAAAATATGATCTTTGCGCAGTTTACTAACCTCTAATTATTTTCATCCAAGAAAAAATATGCCCTGACAAAAACGTTGCATGGCATTTGTTTGTGACGTCATTATTTACCTATTCGAGAACCATTTCTATTACGATGTGAAAATTCGGATTTTAATTGTTAGGTAATTTGTGTGTAATCTGAATATGATTAAAATATGGGATAAAACCTACTAAGTTTCTTATCTAGATGAGTTTATGTGGCGTTAACTAGAAAAATACAAGAAAAGTTTCGATCTAATTCTATCTTGAATCAATGAAATTTAGCTTAAATTCTTAATTTCATAATTATTTTTTACAAAAACTTTAAAACAAGCGAAATATTACAAAATTTCAATAATAAAAATTGAATTATAAATAATTTTCAAATTTAAATTATTGAAAAGTAAACAAAATCTTCTTAAATTTTGAGTTATTAAAAAGTAAAGAAGGGATTTTTAAATTTAAATTACCAAAAAGTAAACAATAGCTTTACAAAAATTTAAATTCCTGAAAAATAATAATTTCTTTTTTCATTGGCAAGTAATTTTTTTTAATTTAAACTATCGAAAAAACCCCATAAGATTAAAAAACAAAATTAAATAATATAGTAAACAAAATACTTATGAAATGTAAATTAAAAAAAAAGTCAACAAATGCTTTTAACATCATTAATTTTGTGTATTTTCATCCATTTGTGTTTCGTTATTGTTTACCTTCAGTTCCGTCACGTTTCTCTGGCAACCCTGTAGTTTTCGATCGGAAAAATAAAATCGTCCCAAAAGGGTGGTCATTCTTTAAAGCCCGCTAATCGACATCGGTAAACTGCACAAACACCAAACATATTTAAGAACAAAACAAAATAAACAAATTTAACAAATATACAAACATAATGACTAATATACGACAGAAGCGTATTGAATGTATAACACAATTTCATACTCTCTAAATTTAAGATCTTTCCAAGATCCTCATTTTCTTTAACTGAAAATACATTCTATAAAACATATATTACAGTCTAGATCCACCGTCTAAGACAATAAGGATAAGTATTTAGTCTATAATTCTGAAAAATATGTTTATAAGACAAACTCTTAAACCACGAATTACACTCCTTTGTTGTAACAAAATCAAGCCTATCTTTGTATAAAAATTAAATATAAAAATTAAACTATAAACCTCCACTATGTTACATAGTTCATCAACATGGTGGTCAGAAATTCGTTCACATCAAATGTTAAAATCATGGAATTAGAATGGAGATAAAATTCCTATGAAACGCTTGAAAATGCCGTAATGCTTTGAGACTTAGATCTAGGTGTCGCTCGTGTCAGTAAAGTAGCTGCTATTGTTAGTTGACACAACAGAAAGGCGTATGTATGTATTTTTGATAATTTTTAAATTAAAGATTCCCTTATAATGAGTATAATTAAACAGTATTTACTCATAGTTGTAGGATAGAATACAGAATATAGGGAGATAAAAATAAATTAGAAGATAAAATAACTTTGAAAGGAATATTCTTTATTATTTCAGTTCAACGTTGCATTGCGCTAATAATTTATTTTTACAAAATGGGCAGTTTAAATAAATATTTTAGGCCTTTCACCATAGAAAAGCATACAATGTAGGGCTACTTATCTTATCTGAGCGCCACCTGCCTGATTGTCTCAAACGATATTGGCGTTTTCTTAATATGAAGTTTTAACTCCTTAGTTTTACCTCCATGGTAAAAATAATAAACCGATAATTTGAAACTAGTAGAATTTTTCTTTTCATTAAGTTGCACCCGTATACCCTCAAATACAAATCAAAAATATCGTCTGTTGTTTTTAATACGTTAAACGATCACCGCTTTTTTCTTTATCAGTCTAAGAAAAGGGCGTTTTCACAGAGTGGAATACTTTTTATTTTAGAACAATATTTCTCTTGCCATTTTTATGAGAGTGTCATTAAAGAGTTTCGAAAGAGTTCATTAAAGAGTTTCAGCAACGTAATTTCTAACACTTTATCTCTAGTTCAAATGCACGGTCTGCCCCTTTTCACTTTGACGGCAACAGTTTCAGTTCTTCTAAAGTTTTATTAACTTTACAATCCTAGAATTGTTAAGAGTTTTAAAGCATTGGCATTTCTTCCGAAACTCTTTAAAACAATAACTAGAGGAGTATTGCTCTAAAATAAAATTAGTTCAACTTAGGAAAACATCATGTTCTTCGATCGAACTGGAGACGTTTTTAGCTCGACGGTATGATGCTGATTTACAGTAGTTTGGACCCAAGTTCAAATCCCAGCACTACCGAGTCAGTGATTTTACGTTATTGCTATATTACCCCCCCCCCCCTCCCCCCCCCAATTCCGCATACATTTACTCCCATCACTTCAGAATCTGGAATATAGAGAGAACGTGAGAAATCACAAACTTAGCAGTGCCGGAGTTTGAACATGAAATCAAATCATGATAAGCTAGCGTCACAGCGTTGAGCCAAAAACGTATCCAGCTCCAGACATTCAATACTGCCTTATTAGGGGTAGGGCAGCATAATGGTTAGCAAGCGGGGATTGCACTCAAAAGGCCCGAATTTGATTCCCGGTTCCGATCAAACTGTCTCTCTGTTCACGCGGAGTACAGGCAAATATGTGGGTCCGTATATATGCGAGTCCGTAAGTCCTTCTGAGAGGTTTGTGGTAGGGAAAGGAGTGTACGGTCCCCGTAGATGTCGCCCAAACTGGGTTCCGGTCTAAATTGGGTTGCACTTCCCGGCCGTCCAAACAAATACATTACACCTTCTGGTAAGTCGGACGGTTTGGATCGAAGAAGAAGAAAATACTGCCCTATGAGAGTTCACTAGAATGCGTTTAAGCCAGTCTTATCATACACAAAGGAAAGAAAAGTTCATACATTCAGGCAAAGTACATACAGGAAATTATTTAAAGCAAAACAGTCTAGAAATGCTGATCGTAACACCTCCATTGCCTTACAATTAATATTAATGAGTTTTGCGATTTTGAAGTGTGGACGGAACTGAAAAAGTTTTCGAACTCACATTTCAAGTCAATAGTTTCTCTTTCGTATGTATCTGCATATGGGTGATAAGGTGTTTCTTCCGGACAAACGCGATATTGCAATGAGCACATTTATACTGTTTCTCTCTCGTATGAACAGCAATCGTATGGATAGCACGATCACTTTCCTGAATAAACTCTTCCCTGCAATAGCGGCATTTGAACACTTCATCAGCCGGGTGGAGCTTTTGGACGTGCCTCCTTAAACTCGTCTTATACGCAGATGAAAAGGCACATTGCTGGCACTTGAAGAAATTTGCATTTTTATTACGGCATACTTCATGTTTCAGAGATGTTTCGTATGCAATGGCGTAGTCTGACCATCTCTGGAGTTTAACTAGAAATGGAAAGATTATAAATAAAACAAACAACATCAATCATGCATAAAAAATTGATTACGTTCCAACTGAAATGCAAAATGCGATACATTTAGCAGTGATATTTTTTTAATTATCACAGAACTACGATAATTTATTTACTTAAAAACTTAAAACTTCATTGGAAAAAATGAACTTTATTCAAATGACGTCATCGAAATATAAATCGTCTGGTTCTCTATGTAAAATCAGCGACTATTTCATTCATGGGTGATTTTCAAACGAATTGCCTTTTTAAGCTTTACATCACATAAAATTTTGACTTAGATTATAAATAGAATTGTACTCTGTTATTAATTTTTTATAATATGCAGCACTGTAAATAGGTGACCGTTTATGAGTTTCTTTTTTAATAATTGAGAAATTTAAAAAAAATGTGAAGAAATTTTAAAAAAAGTCACAATTTTTCTCATGAGTGTTACTTTTGTTTAATATTCTGTAATTATTTTTTGTGTCAATAATTAGTGAAACAAATTGTTATTATTTCAACTTAAACACTTAAAGTTATAATGGTATCATAATTTATTTATCTTGAAATTTTCAAGTTTTTTATTAGTATTTCCTCTCACGAGTGTTACTTTGTTTCTGAAATACGAGGGTTAACTTCTAATAAACAAAAAAGTTATTTTTCCACGGTACTGAGAAGATGGTCTATCTGAAAAATAATGAATGGACATAATGAAAAATAATGAAATCTGTGAGGACTTTTCTTTTATAAATTTGAAAATAGGGTTCGAATGTGCCCCGATGGCTGCTGGACTATGATCTGGAGAATCTGAGATAGAAGCAAATGAAAATTTATTTCCAGTTACATAAAGAACTTCGGTGTGAATAGTAGTTGTTTGAATACAGGAGGCACCAAAGTGAAAGGATTGAACTCCTCTTGATAACTTGAAAGAATGGTTTTCTGAACAGTCTATGAGAATTGCCGCTTCGCCTACCTTCAAAGTTTCTTTGCAATCACTGAATGCCTTGTTCTGCTGATGGATATTAAACACATGTTTTTTAAATTCTTTCATATCTTATTGAAAACTATCTTGAAGTTCCCTCATTGTATCCGATACGTCTGTTTTTTTTTCAAACTTTGTATTTTTTTTCTATGAATATTTCTCCTCTTTTTATTTTTTCTTTCTTTTTTTAACTATTTACAAAGCTCTCCCATTAATTTTTGCTCCTGTATAGACATCATTGCTACATATGGGTATTATTCAATCTTTCTATTCAGAACACTTGTACATTCAATTTGCTGAGCTCTTATCATAAGCTATAAATTTGCATTATTTTCATGTTTCCCATAGAAGCAGGTGTTACGCTCAACCACAGTTTGTTTAAGAATGCAAAGTGGATTATATCTAGTGAAGGTTGGGTAAAAAATGTTTGCATGACCCTGTTTACGAAGAAATTTTTTGTACAAGATTTTTATTGATGCATTTAAGAAACGTTTCTGTAATTTAAGTTTAAAAAACAAAAAATACTTCATGTTTTGTGGGTCTTATAAAATCGTTAAAAACGGAATATATTAGTAGAAATATATACAGAGTTATAAGATCCACTGCAAATACAGAAGGAAAAATAACAATCTCAGTAGCTCAACGGGTTGAATATAGTCTGGCTAGGCACATATAAGTCGTTTAAATCCCCACTGCTGCAAAAATAAGTAGTTTATAGGTTTTGAATTATTTCTTTCATATTATATTTCCATCAATATGGATATAGAATTAATAGAATTTTTCTACAAAGCAACATATGCACTGTGAGTTAGTTTCAAAATAAGACTTTTTGTTTCGTGGGTATTATAAAAAGCATTTCATAAAAAGTAAAACTGCATTTTAAATTTTAAAACTCTGTTACAGCTTGTTGAGATAAATTAATCATAAATTTCCACCGATGACTTCTGTAATTGGATTGATTCGGAAATCTCAAGGACACTTGAAGGACACTTGGTGGACATCTGGTCGCTCATTTGACACCATGCATATTTAAATGATGATCTCTATGCAGATGTGTTGCTTGAGCAGCTGTCATAATGAAACCAAGAGTTCAGTTAGGAATAAATGTTAAAAGAAAAAAAATGAAATAAAAGATTATGCATAATGCCAAGCCATAAAGAATATCAAGTTATCTGAAAAAATAATAGAAATAATAATAGAAAAAAATTAGACAGAGAAAATAGCATAAATATTCTTAAAATAAATAGAAAAAATAATATAAATATTCTTAAAATAAATAGAAAAAATAATATAAATATTCTTTAAAAAATTCCGAAAAACGTTGACACACACACAAAATTCAAAATGCACACATAATTTCGGTTATCTAAAAATATTTAAAAGATAAGACAAATGTTTCAAACAATTGAATTAGAAATTAAAGTAACTTAAAATTATTCTATAAAAAAATTGAAATATATATATATTTCAATCATAAAATAGAATAAAATGGGACTGCAGACCATCAAATATTGCAGATGCATTTAAATATTACAAAATATTTTCAATTCAGAAATTGTTAGATACGAGAAAGAGGTAAAGTACTATATATACTAGATTACTAGAGAGGCACTTAAGCACCCCCAATAACTTTGTAAAGAAAGGTCCATGAGTGTACACGTTAGGTCTATCTATAGTAAAGCGACCACGCCCCTTCACGTAAAAAGGGTTGCAGCGCCCCTAGCGGAAAATATAAGAATTGTAGAGTACTGTGTAATGAGTAGAGATTGACCCTAAAACTGTTATAGAAAATATTTATCTCACACAATAGGGTTACCCGGCCACACATTCTGCTACCGTCAACCCTTGGGTCGGTCGTGTGGTCTGGGTCTTCAACACAATAGGGTTACTAGCGAAAGCGTTATTAGCAAATATTCTATTCAGGAATGCTAAAATGAATATCATTCATATGCACAGGAATTTATTATACAGCTTATTCAAAATGCTCTCATTCGGCAATCGTGCACATTTAAATTCGAGAAAGAATATAACCGCGTCATTTGAAAGCATTGCAGGTGTCAACGTGTTACAGCTTCTGATGGTACAACTTTTTAACAGAAATTTATTGCATTCCATATACGCGTTTCTTCCTTTTCTGGTGTAGATCCCTTCTTATTAAACAATGTTCTACAACTTTGTTATTGATTTTTTCTTTCATCTACCTCACTTTGCTGCCGAGTTTGTTATTCTAACTTTTTAAAACTATCTTCTGCCAGTGGTCACTTCAACAACATTTTTCGACGAGTTGCTTTACCATTGAATGACCAAACGTGTACATTCATGGACATTGACTTACAAAATTATTGCGGTGTTTAAAGACAACCTCAGGAACATTGTATATTAAGCATTGCAAATATGACATTGATGAAGACGAAAGAAAAGCACCTTTCTTCAAATTTGCATTTTTTATTAACTAAATCTCATATAATAAAATAAATATTCATCTTGACAAGTCTTGGTTGAGCTGAAAGTATAACATGATAACTCAAAGTCAGATAATGCAAAAATTTACTAAAAGTCAAACAAACATGAAGTACATAATTGACATTCAATCATTAACGAAAAAATAAATAAATAAAACACATAAACGAAATTTTAAAAGTCACACAAACATAAAGTACACGATTGACATTCAATCATTAACGAAAAAATAAATAAAACACATTAACGAAATACTGAAAGTCAAACAAAAATAAAGTACATGATTGACATTCAACCATATAAAACACCAAGCAATATGTTTATTTTTTCTATTGCAATACTCCCACAAGAGCTAAAGATGATTGCCCTTCTAAGGCAGTAAAACTAGGACGGCAAAATTTCAGTCTCGAAGCTTTGCCTGTTAAAAAAATAAAACGTGTCTTTTGAAATTCTATCAATCAGAAAAGCTCCAAGAACAAACAATACAGCGATGCAAAATTCAACATGAGTCTTTTTATATGATTTTTCAAAAGATTTTGATTCTGATATCACAAAATTTATTGTTTCTCTGTATGAACGCCCAGCCGAAGGTAAAGCTAATATTTATATGCAATTCTTCTACGACAGTGATTTTTCTTATTTCGTATAAATACTCAAATATATCCACACCAATGTCTTCTGTGGCCAATTAACGTGTTGCAATGGCGCCATCTAGTGGGCTTCTTCGTGTGAAACCATGATATGTCATCTTTATTTTAGATTCATTTCCAATCAAATAGCCACAGAATTTGACAACTTGAAGAATTTCCTTTAATCCAGCCTCGGGCACAGTTGGTCAGGTTATAAAAAAAATAGACACTCCCATTGAAGTCGTGGTCGCAGACCTGACCTAAAAATAAAAACGTAAATAAAAATACAGTGAAAATCCGATAATACGTCGGTCCGACGGCAACAAACGTACAATACGGTAAAACGTAAAATCGAAGTCAAAGGAAAATTATATATTTCAAGCAAATAATAAAATAAACATAAAAAATGTCAAAAAGAGGAAAAATATACATTTTGTATTACGTTTAAATTAAATGATGAAAATTATCACCTGTTAATTACCTGAAAATTATCACATTGAAAAAAATCAATAATTTTAGATTTTTTTGTTTTGAGTTGAAATTTCACAAAATAGCGTTTTCGACAATTGAGAGGGTTTGCAAATGCAATTCGTGATTTTCATTTGCTAGGAAAAAGTTTCTCACAGTTTTTAGTGATTTTATAGCTTTGATCGAGGAAGACACTCGCTACAGGCTCAGTATAGCGATCGTACTCGTTATTGTTATCACTACTTGATAACATCAAATCTCAAATCGGAAATGTTCAGAAATTCTGACGTCATAACTTCTCTGTCACAGTCAGTAAGGGTATACGTATAAGGTCAGTATACGCATATATTAAGGAGCCTTAAGAGTTAGCATATTCACTAAGATCAACGCACGTCAGGAAGAACAGAAAAAAATTACACAACAAGCAAGTAAAATATGATAAAAAATATTATTTCTCAAATAAAAACGTACAATGCGGGAAAAATTTGGATTTGTATCACGTAGCATCCGAGCCGACCATTCAAATGGTTGCTCTTAGTCCTCGGACGAGTCGGATGGTCTGGGTTTTCGACGTAGCATCCGAGAATTATTAACATTACTGATATAGGGCATTTATCGGTACCGAAGGAAAAATTATGGACGAAGCGGGAAACGTAAAATAGGAGTTCTACTATATAGAACTTTGAAGGGAATTAACTACATATAACATTTAAAATATATCATTGAAATGCAATATTTCTAAAAGCTTAAAAATGTGTAATGACAGACAGTACTTAAAACACGAATGAATGATTATGAAAAATGTGTAAAATTTCACCAAAAACATCAGCAAACTAAAAATATTCTACAAATCATTAAAGAAAGGGCGCTAATTATATGCATACAGAAACTAAACACAAACATACATAACATCTAACTAAATGTTATATCATCATTTCAAAGTATTAGAAAAAACAAAACACATTTTTAATCCTATACAATTTTAAAGATTTCTGCAAAATAGAGTAAATAATACAATATCTTGTGATGGGTGGTTCAAAATAACTTTCACAAAACGGCATCAATTGACTTCCGATTAAATATACTTAAAGGTGATTCGTTTGATTTTAGAGAGCTCATTTAAATTTTTAGGATTTTGTTACTATTTAAAAATTTTACAATATCTTAGAACAGAGCTTGCAATAGTTTTGTAATTAGTTATGCACTTTTAAATACAAAAAAATGTCATAAAATATTTGTTTTAGCAACACATTTCAACAGAATTATTTTCGAAAACTTGGATGTATTTCCTCGTCCAAGTTGAACCCGAAATCAACAGGCTTCTGGCGTTTATGGATTACACCCAATTTTATCTTATTTTCTCAATTTCTTCAAGACCTTTAGTGCTCCATACGCATAGGCTCCCATAGGGGAAGCAAAATGGGGCACTTGTCCCCTCCTGGACATTAAAGATTACAGACATCAAGCTAGTCGATGCTGTACATCTTATCCTTGAGTTTGTCCTACTGAATTCAGTAATTTGCCTTCACCTGGAAAAAGTTCTATGGGCGCCCATGTCCATACGGAGAAAATATAATTCTCAATGTCTGGAGTATGACCCATGATAAACCCCTAAACAATGGTGTACCTTTACTTTTGTTTAAAAGTGCCCACGAAAAGAGTTAACTTATTTGATAATGGTGTATTTGATAATAGCAAGTTTATTTTTTTTTTTTTATGAATTTCTTTCTCTTTTATATCGAAAACATGCAATATCTTGAGAACGGCACATGCTAACATTCCATAATTGATACTACTGAATTTCAAATAGGATATTACCTATAAAATGATTATTTTTATAATAATTTCTGACTCATTCACTTTTATAATTCTTTGAATTTTCGAAAAAAATATGTTTTAAATATTTGAGATCTTTTCCTACACCAAGCGATTTGTATTCAGAGATGCCGATGAAGTGAAAATCCTTTAAAATCCTTGCGTCGTCCTCTTCATTTCCACGCCATACATGTATTGTGTTTAAAATAAAAATTGTTTAAAACAACAACAAAGATCTTTTATATCACCATTTAAAGAAATTGTAAACAGTTATTTTTGCAAAATAGTTTCTGAATTACCATAAATGAAACGAGTGCTTGTGAAAATACAACTTTCTAGTACTTCCCGTAAGAAAGCAGGCATAAGGCAAATGAGGTGAAAGCAGACATAAGGCAAATAAGGTGAAAGCAGACATAAGGCAAATAAGGTGAAAGCAGACATAAGGCAAATAAGGTGAAAGCAGACATAAGGCAAATAAGGTGAAAGCAGACATAAGGCAAATAAGGTGAAAGCAGACATAAGGCAAATAAGGTGAAAGCAGACATAAGGCAAATAAGGTGAAAGCAGACATAAGGCAAATAAGGTGAAAGCAGACATAAGGCAAATAAGGTGACTACAATTGGTTCGAGGGCGTTATGAATCCTCTTCGTCAAGCCAAAAACAGTAAAGAATTAAAGAGCACCATAGGACGAGGTAGTAACAATAGTTTGTCTGTTCGACCCAGACCGTCCAAATATACCACAAAGTGTAAGGTATCTGTTTGGACGACTGGGATAGTGTCACCCAATTTAGACCGAAACCCAGTGGGGGCGGCATCCACAGAGGGCGTACAGTTCTACCCCTACAGCTGTGTATTTACGCCGAGGAACAAGGAATTAGACACTCTCAGAACCCAACTACTTTTATTCACATACCTGACTTACAAGTGGCTTACTTACAAGTTAATGGCCAGATCGGAGATCCAGGGTTCGAATCCCGGTTGGAGCAGCAAGGCTCTTTACAATGGCGCCCGAACCAATCGACCCTGTAGGTGAGTGCAAAGATGTCGGAGGTCTGAAAGTGACCCTAGCCCGACTAGTACGGATTCAGTGGACTCTGGAACATGGAGGGCCGATTTCAAATGGCGAGGCTAACAAGCAAGCAAGATACTAACTTGGGTAAAAATAGCAGTAGCAGGAGAACCTGAGGTAAAAATAGCAGGAAGTGGTCAGTCAGATTGTCATTTGCCCGCCAATCTGACATTAGGGGTTGGACAATACAGAGTCCACTTCCACTACAAGAGCTTGCAATTTCGTCCCAGTAGCTTAACGGTAGAGCGTCGGCTGGCCAGTTTGGAGATCCAGAGTTCAAATCCCAGTTGGGGCAGCAACGATCTTTACACCTACCGCCAACCTCCTGCAATAACTCAAGAACCCACATATTTAACGTGTTCGTATTCCGCGTAAACACGGGGACAGTTTGGGCGGAACCGGGACTCGAACTCGGGTCGCTCGAGTACAATCCCTGCGAACTAACCAGTGGGTTATCCCACCCCCTGCGTAGCACAGTTTGAAAAACGCTGGTCTACACTATACAGTGGCAGTTACCTTACACCTTTCTGGTAGGTCGGACGGTCTGGGTCTCAACAACAACAACACTATACAATGAGACAACATGAAATGGGGAAACACTTGCTAAACAAAAAAAAAGAAAACTGCGAAACATATACAGACATTACAAATTGAAGAGGCAATTTATATAAAACTTTCGCCAAATAAGACATTCAATCTCAAAACTATGACAACCTGTTAAAATGACTCTTGAATTATCTGATGTCTCTTCGAATGGAATGACTTGGAACATTTTGCGACTCATGACGACCCAACGGTTTCTCTCCTTTATTAGCACGCATGTCTGACAACGGCTCTTTTTCCTTGAAAAGCTTTCCGGATTGACGGTAGGTAAACAAATCCTTTTCGATGTGGACTCTGATGTGCCTCTTCATGTTCGTCTCGTAAGAATTGGAGTACGCACATAGCCGACACCTGAACGACTTCTTGTTGTTGATGTGGCAGAAGGTGTACTTAAGCGACGCCCCAAATTCTTTGGACTCGAAAGAATTGCAGCCGACATGAGGTTTACCTGAATAAGAGAGGTATGAACTCAAAATTAATTCTCAGAGATAATCAATAAAATATGCATATATAAACTTCACTAAACCATGTGTGATCATGTGCTTTAATTCGCTTTGAAAGAAATAAAAACTCTGTTTTTATGCAGGTAACTTCTATATGGCTGAATATCTTATAATTGTCAATTTTCAGGTGCCAAAAAATATTTTTTATAACTTTATAGTTTCTAGAAACGTTTGCTTGGACTACGTTCAAGGAAATGCCTTTTAAGATTTTTGATGTACAAAAGAGCTGTTTAGCATGATTTTAATGCATAATCATCCCTTTCCCGTGTCAAAAATGACTGTTACAGGAATGACATATGAGTTTATACTTCACAGAAACATTGGGAAACAAAGTTTGTACTATATCTAATTTTCGGGAATTTTTGCATTTCTTATAATCTTGTTTATCCACTTATGAGTGTGCCTTAGAGTAATGAATATTTTTCGTTACCTCCAGGAAAATTTTTGCAATTATTTCATAATATATAAAGCGGATTATAGGGAGCAGTTCCCAATAGGGCTAATGTTTCATGAGATCGTTCATATTTCAGCTTATTGCATTTATTTATTAATTTTTTTTTGCAAATTCTGCAAGAAAATATAATATTAATATATATATATATATATATATATATATATATCGTTGGATTTGATAATATAATCCCTTAACATATACAAGTTTGTACAATATTTATACAAGTTTAATATACTCAGGATGGGGTTACTTACGTCACAAACACAAAACAATGTAACGCCACTAGTTTTCACTACAATGATTGAAACTGTTAAGTTTCGTGACTATTGAGCCTTAAATAACCCCTTTTATGCATAATTATATCAAATGTTGTCCTATACTGCGATATTAAAAGAATATTTATTACAAATGAACAGGCACTTGATATTCCATCATTCGACTATACATCGGCCAGCATCGTATACCATTTAGCTGTCACATGACGTTGCCCCGGCGCACCAGTGGAGGCGTAACACATTACGCCCAACAACACGACATCCATGCCCACAGGTGGGACTCGAACCCACAACCCTGCAGCCGAGCGAGCATGAGGAAACTCTTGCCTTGATCGCGTCGGCTATTAAGAAAATATAAAATTTCGAAGTTTCGCTCGAATTTCAAAAAATTCCATTAATTCTGGACTTATCGTTAACAAAGCCGGATATAACATTTCATGAAAATCCATTCCATATTTGTGGCAGCTATATGGTGTACACAAGAAATCGGCTCTAGACAGACAGACTGACATTACTCTAAAAATAATCAAAACGTGTTCAAGAGGTCCTAAAAACATACGTTGTCATCAAAGTCTCGAAATCGAAACAATACTTTCTCTATACTTTATTCTGTGAGAAAGTAAAAATATTTCGTAGTCGATGCAAAAATAGTCGCATCTTAGGTGGATCCGGCCTCCAACGCTATTAGCTTTTAATGCTCTTGGAAGGGAGAAATCTTTTGAAACATGCATCCCACGCGAAGTTCTCTCACCTGTATGAATGCGCATGTGAAGGACCAGTTTCCTCCTCTCTGAGAATCCTTTATTGCAATGGGGGCAGTGGAAGGGTCTTTCTCTCGTGTGAACTTGGATGTGCCTCTTGATGTGGAGCATTTTTGATGTTGCGTACGCACATCGCAGGCACCGGAATGATTTTTCATTATTGATCAGAAACTGAACGTATTCAGACGACCATGATGTAGACGAATGACTGTCACAATCCGAACCTCAAAAATTAAAAAATGGAATTAGTTATTATGATTAAAATTTGGCAGAGTAGAAATATTATTCAACTAAAATATATATAAATATTAAGTAAGATATAGTTCTTCCATTTAAAAAAATATTGCAGCACAAGGAGTAAAAAAGCTGAAATCAGCATGAATCATTTATGATTAAAATTTTATAAAGTGAAAATATTACTCCATTAAAATATATATAAATATTAAGTAAAAATACACTTCCATTTAAAGAAACATTACAGCACAAAGAGTAAAAGAGCTGAAACCAGCTGAAATAATTTTTTTATTAGTAAAATATGTGTTACATAAATAGAATAGCACGATAAAATATAGATAGTTAGACAAAGAGTTATATACTCAATTAGATAAAGAGTTCAAACAATAAACAGATTAAAAATGAACAAATAAACTAATTACAACGTAAAATGCTGCGTCACTAAAGTTAAGTAAGCGTTAAGCAGTACGTTTCAGAAATCGTTTGATTTCCTTTTTCAGTGCGAACAAGCCTGGATCTGAACGCCCAAATGAACGCTTGACAATGTGGCTAAATAAAAAAATGGCTAAACGACAAAACTCAATACAGTAGCGTCATCTAGAACGACAAAAAGGTAGTAAAATAAAAGAATAGAAAAATGAAATGCAAACAAAAAGAAATAAATATTAATACAGAGTATATGAATTAAACGAGTTACACACTTTAACGAATGCTAAGTTCATACACTCTACATTTTATTCATTTTTTCTTTACTTTTTCCTTGGTTTACTTCCCTTTCGTTACAGAAAGCAGTGCTACTACTCTGAGTTCTGTCGTTTAGCCATTTTCTATTTGACCGGCACAGTCTAGTGTTCATGTCCGGGCTTGATCAAATTGAAGAAGGAAATCCCAAGGTTTCCGAAACGTACGTCTGCTTACTAAGCCTTATTTAGGCAGCATTTTACGTTGTGATCTAGTTTATTATTGATTGCGCGCAAAGTTACGTCCTGTACTTAATAAACAGGACAATTTACTCGTTAATAACTTCTCAATAGTTGCATTAGAACCATAAAAATGTTTAGAATATTATTCGAGACAAACAGCTACACGAGCAGAAAAAAATTGTTTAGACCGAAATAATACTTAACGCCAGCTTTTGTATAATTGAAACAACAACTGAAATAATGATTAAAATATGGAAAGTTATAAACAAAGAAACAATAGTGTCATAACACATATCAAAGTATAATAATATATGAGAATAGCACACAGATATACAAAACATTCTGATAGTCACATACCGTCAAGATAATTATTTCTTGCTCTGGAAACGTATACAGGGTGTCCCAGAAAGATTGAAACGCGCTTTAATTCTTTACCTGTTGGAGATATGTGGGCAATGTAAATTGCAAAAATGTTGAAAGTAAGGTAGGAAATAAGACTTCGTTAATGAAATAGTCCTCCCATTCATTTTCAAAAAGTTACACTTTTTACATTTTTATACGACTCCTTTAGACAAATTGGGTCAATCAGAAAATTTTTATTTTTAATGCAACAAGATCATTAAAAGAAAACCGCATATCTGTATCTTTAAAATTGAGCGAGTTATATTACATTGAAAATTGAACATTGTGAATGGGGACCCTATATCAAATTAGAACTGTAAATGTGTGACATATCACAAAAAAGATAAAATTGGATGATAATGCATAGGAAACATTTTTGCGAATTCCGCATAAGCTCACGATGCAATCACGGATTCTTAAGTACTTTTCAATAACTAAGTACTTTTTCAATAATTAAGTATTTTAAGTACTTTTTTTATTTAAACAATTTCCATCATCAATTTGTTCATGATCCCTATTTTCACTGATGAAACAGCCTTTCGCATGGTACGGAAAAGTGGCATAAGTCAGACTTTTTCCTTTATCATAATTCAGTTGATTTTAAAGATACAGATATGAAGTTTCTTTTAATGATCTTGTTGCATTAAAAATAAAAAATTTCTAATGGACCCAATTTGTCTAAGGAAGTCATATAAAAATTTAAAGAGTGTAACTCTTTGAAAATGAAAGGGAAAACTATTTCATTAACGTAGTATTATTTGCTACGTTACTTTCAACATTTTTGCAATTTACATTGCCCACTTATCTCCAACAGGTAAAGAGTTAAAACGCGTTTCAGTCTTTTTGGGACACCCTGTATAGAGTAAATACTCATCAGGTCATCAGTGAATTATCACTTCTGAAATGTTAGGGCTAGAAGCGAACCTCTAATTAGAAATGTGTTTTAAATCGTAAGAAAAGTTTGTCTAAAATATTTTCAAAATTTGGGAAGATATTAACATAAAAATACACTCACTTTTTATACAGGTCATAGTGTTCAAATATTATAAACTTTTATGTAATAATTAGTTAGTTTAACACGTGTACCAACAAAATCAAAGCAACAAAGTTTTTGACTTTGTTTTACTGACCAAAAACTCACGCTTTTACCAAAACATGTTTGAAAGAATTTAGTGTACATTGTGTACTTGTTTTGACCGCAAACCACGGTTCAATTAACATACGGACTAAAATATTTATCTCGTAAATATCAAAATACCACCACGAGTTTTTCACCTAGAACCGTCCATTTTCTTTATTGGTCGTCAAATTTTACGTAAATTATTTTCAATGATCGAACTGTCTAAGGAGCTATAAAAAGGTTATTTTCAGTACTATTATTCTAACAATTCACACAGGGTTGATAAAATTTCGATATAATTCTTCTCACGATTTAAAACAAATTTTCAGTTGTAAGTATGTGTTCAGAGATAGGTCGTTCTGAAATACATTGAATAATTTCCTTCTACTAAGGATTTTTAATCTTGGTCATTCAATAGCGTTTTATAGAAGATAAAGACAAACCACATCCGAGATTAACAAGATGGTCTAAAATGCTTTTCTCTTAGAGATTGCTGCAAAGCATCTGAGCGATTCCTCAAGACGTTAAACAGTGATTTTGAGATGCCACTTAAAAATGGTAAACTCTTGAAATATACACTGCAAGTAAACGGTATCCATCTTCTTCTTCGACAAAGACCGTCCGACCTACCCGAAGGTTTAAAGTATCTGTTTGGACGACCGGGAAGTGACACCCCCCCCCCCAATTTAGACAGGAAACAGAGGCGGCTTCTGTAGAGACCGTACCCTCGTTACCTTACCACCAACTTTTCAGAAGAGCTTACAGATCCACATGTTTAACGCTCCCGTACTCCCTGAACACTAAGACAGTTTGGCCAGAGACGAGAATGTAACTCGGAACATCCGCACGCTAACCACTGGATTGTCCACCCTCGGTTCTTTTTTTCTTTGACCCAAACCGTCCGACCTACCCGAAGGTTTAAGGTATCTGTTTGGACAGCGGGAAGTGATACCCAATTTAGACCGGAACCAAGTGGGGGTGGCATCCACAAAAGCCGTACCCTCCTCCCCCTACCACCAACCTCTAGGAAGGACTAACAGATCCACATGTTTAACGTGCCCGTACTCCGCGTGGACACCAGGGCAGCGCCGAGAATCGAACTCGGGACATCCGAGTGCCATCTCCGAGCGCTAATCACTGGGCCGTCCCAACCCTCAGTTTCTTTCTTGAATGAACATGCAGACTTTCTTGGAAAATTATTTATTATTTCAGTGGTATTTGAAAAGCTTGTCTCCCGTGAGAACTTCGCTTCACCTCTCATATTGTAATCTTTTGAGGTGAAGTATACACATGATTCACATTATTAATATCTTTCATTATCGTTGATCAAACACAATAACTAGTAAGGCGATCCTGATACAATTGGGTGAGATGAACAGCCGTATTATAAATCATACCTGAAAGAAAATAATAAATTCAAAGATTACTGTGAGAGACAAGCATTATTATTATTATTATTATTATTATTATTATTATTATTTGTAATCTTACATGAATAACGTTATAACATATGCAATAGCTATAAAATAAAATCATTTAAAAAATACAGCAGGGTTAGGTAAAACCTAAAATGTATAAGATTGACAAAGAATACAATATATAAAAATTAAATCGAAATTATAAGAGAAACATTTGAAAAACATAAATACGTCTTATACTAACAAATTATATACATTAAATAAAAGCTAGAACTATTATTCCTAAAACTATTTAAAGAATCAAATATGAACACATGACTTTCCTTATATAATGCAATGAATTTACTACTTTTACAGTTAAAAGAAATGTTATTTTTATAGTAGATACTTATATTCTTTCCAAGATATTGAATTTTCTTCAATTAGTCGTCATTTTCATTGATTTGGCGTCATTTTTATCCATTTGGCGATATTTTTGGTAATTTGGCAACAATTTAAAATGTCGCCAAGTTGGCGACATTTCGCCAAATTCGTCGCCAAAATCTCACCAAGCGTTATGGACGGAGAAATAAGTTATTCTTACAGCAGATAAATGACTATTGGCGTTCAAATACAAAAGTATTATTCAAAGTATCTTTTTTCATGAATGGAACGAGCCAGATCCGCGAGAATGATGTCACCGAATTTATCGCATGGTATTACATATGAAAAGTGAACATGTTTCTTAATAGGAAATATATATTTTTTATTTTATATAACTTTTTGATTATTTTTTTTGAAAAATGTGCAATATCTCGAGAACGGTTCATGTTAGCGTTCTAAAATTTATGTCAATCGTTTTCTAATGAAAAATTACATAAGAAATATCTATTTGCGTAACTTTATTAGCGATTTTTATTTTTTGATGATTTTTTCAAAATTTCACTCGAAAATTTAGGGGGATTCTGAGTATTCGATTGCGTATAAAAGCAATAGGCTTCCAGTGTTTACGGATTGTGATTTTTGTACCAAATTTCGTTTGAATCGGTCCATTCGTTCGTCAGTTATCGTCTCCACAGACTCACTGACACACCACACACACACACACACACATCACTTCAAATATGTTTGATTCGTGATCAGGTGATGTTTGAAGCGTGCTCGCTCTCCCGTCGAAAACTCGAATTCGAATTTTTGACCCCGTCACAATACTTTCCTTATACATTATGCATATAAGGAAAGTAAAAAATAGTATGCATATAAGGAAGTAGTATGCATATAAGGAAAGTAAATATAAGAAATAATACAAGAAAAATTAACGCTCTCACAAAAATTATGAACACGATAATAAACAATAATAAGGAAATATCAAAAATAGAAGAACTGTGTTTATGAAAATGTATAGCAGTTAACATAAAACTAAAAATTTTTAGACAGTAATAAGTACAAAATTTCCTTTTAAACAATACTTCGTTCTACTATCAGACAAGTTTTATCTATGTATTACCAATTAATAAAGGGTAAGATGTTTTTTAACTTGTTCTTTTATCGCTCAATTCACCATGCAACCTTTTAATTTGCATATTATTATCTAAATGAGTACTTATAACATGTTAAAATGCGGATTCAAGGTTGGCAGCACATTTTTTAAAATAAACAAGTTTAATGCAGATAAACAATAAACAGAAAAGGAAATGAAATGAAAAATTCAGTATGTAACCTTCCCAAATGGGAATGGGTTTGAATGATATGCGTTTTGAGCGGTTGAACACAGCACGCATGTAAAAAAGTTGAACACAGCACGCGTATAAAGTCTCTAAAGTGAAGAACTTGAAGGAAGTCAGCACCGGATGGGGTCTTTTACCTTCCCTTCATAGTGGAACCAAATCGACACTTTCCGCTGCAATGCCGGAGCCGGGTAGCTTGTGCACTCAATATCTTCATGCATGTGGATAGTATAGTTTCTGGCCAAACGTTCTTTGATGACCGCACATTCAAGGAGTCGTTTCACACTGTCCAAGGCTCTCTTCGATGGACTCTGCTCGTAGTAGTTCCCTATGAATGCAATTCCAAGGGAGTTGTCATTATAGCTGTTGGAGAACTGGCCCACATTCGCCCAGCCACGACCTACGTAGACGCGGCCGTCGTTGCCGATTAAAAAGTTGAATCCGATGTCTGGCCAGCCCAACTCCTGGACATGGTATACTTGAAGGGTCTGCAGCGTCTTGCAGCACTCGAACAGCGAGTGACAAGGCTTCTCCAAGGTGTGTAAGATGATCACGTGGTCGGGGATTCTGGGGAACAGTTTCGATCTTTCTGCTGCTTCTGTATCGCACACTACGGGCACGATGATGTCGAATGGCTGGCAGCCCATTATCGCACTGACTGAAAAAGGAAAAATGAGAATCGCAGTCAACAAAAGGAAGGGTCCGCCATTCACCGTTTTAAAACGGCAACTAAGGGGAACCAAGAACAACATGGCGTTGCTTGTTCAAAATTAAATTTTTCCTTGAGCAACGAATTTTAAGCAAATTCGATGAGACGGTTATACAGATGTCCCCTTTGATAAGCTATCTTGGTCATAACGTCTATCTAAAAAGGAAGAAAACACGTATTTAAAATATATGAGTAATTAGGTATTCGTATGCCTAAATATAAGACGAGGTTAAATTCATTTTCAACAATAAAAAATTAATTTTATGGGATTAAAAATAATAGCTCTGCAATTCACAAATTTCTAACACAATACAATGGAATTCATCAAGTTATTGATGAATAAAAACAATAGTTAGTTTCCCTTTTCTCGCAATTTTTGTAGAATGTGTTCTGTAAAGAACCTTGCTGTCTCAACCAGGAATCGAACTACGGATCTTGTACTGGTCAGACGATGTTTTACCGTTGAACTACTGGAGCGCAATTGCATGCTGTTATCGTAGAAGTGGACCCTGTATTCTCCACCCTCTAATGTCAAATTGACGTGAAACTGACAATTTGACAGACCACCTCCTGCTAATTTTAGATCAGGTTAGCCTCCTTCTGCTATTTTGCTCTTCCAGGTTAACAATCTGGGTACAGATGTAGTATAATCTCTTTTTTATTCTTGGCGATTTTAGGTGAAATTCTGGCAATCCCTGCTTAACTTGGAGAGCATTCCATTCTGGAAACCCTTTCTGCGGTTTTTGTCGCCAAAGTAAAATTCGCAGCATTCCATTCTAACAACGTTCTCCCACGTCTTTTGTCGGCAAGGTAAAAATCAGAGAATTTTCTTACAAACAGTTGTACAAACAGCTACGTGCGATCTCCGACAGCCAGCGGGGCCAGATTCTTTGATGTCTTTTTAGCGGGCGTAGGCCCATATTTGAATTGCTACAGATCAACTGCTGCACAAACGGCGACAAAAGGGCGACATAAGGACCACAAAAAATCGCCAAAAAACGCGGTAAACGTTGTCAGAATGGAATGCTGCGATTTCACCTTGGCGAAAAAGGGGCTACAAAAAAAACGGACAGAAGACGCGAAAAGAGTTGACAGAATGGAATGTTCTCCAAATCATAGCAGGGATTGTCAGAATCTCATCTATAATCGCCAAGAAAGAAAAAGGGATTATAACAAATCTATTCTTATACCTGCATGGTTTTTGACCTCCCGATTTGAAATCGGCGCTCAGTGTACAAGAGTCCCCTGAATCAGTGCTAGTTGTACTAGGGTCACTTTTAGCCCGCCGACATATTTGCACTAACCTACAGGGTTGATTGCTGCCCCAACCGGGAATTGAACCAAGGATCTTTGTACTGGCCAACCCACGCTTTACCGTTACGCTACTGGGGCAGAATTGCAAGCAGTTATCGTCAAAGTGGACTTTGCAATTTACAATTATATCTGCACAAAATTTGTAAATGCTCGAAAAATCGTATTTCAGACGAGTTATCGTATAATATAGCAAACATAATGAAACAGATAAAAGTCCAACTCAAAAGTAAGAAACTAATTTTCTTCACTCTATCACTTCAAAAAACATTAAAATACATCACAGATGAATATTTCATAAAAAAAAAATCACTTTTGGGAAATTATCTTGAGGTGGCTGCCTTAATTAACCGATGGCTTACGTCAGTGACACTTACTTCATCATTTATTATAAAAAATTTCAATTCGAACACATACAGTTTTTAACTACACGAATTAAGTCTGCCAATAATAACTTTATTTAGATATAAAAAAAAATTCGGTGAAACTGCTATCTAAAAAAAATTAAAAAATTAAATTATTTTATTAGTGACAGCATAAACAGTCAAATTAAACAAAAATCTCAATATTTGTGTTGGAGTGGCTTTAAGTGTGCAAAAGAATGCATTATAATGACTACATGTATTGTAATGACTTACATGTATTAAAAAGTTACAGTATTTTACATAAACAAATAAGTTTATAATTTCCACTATAAATGAAAATACCCTACCGTTATCTGTTGAAAGCTACATATATCAGCAAAACAACGCCAGATGAATGAATAATTATTATGGAAAATGCCATGAATAAAAACGAAATTTCTTATTTTTAAAGTCTACCGTAAACAATGCATTACAACACCACGTGAATAAATAATAAATGTACTATTGAATACGTCGCAGTTTTAAATGGAGAAGATTAAAACATCGGGTGGAAACATATTTTAGTTATTATACTCAAGCTCATGGAGTTAAAATTAGGGAGTTAAAACTTCATATTCAAAAAACGCCAGTATCGTTTGAGACAATCATTCGGATGGCGCTGGAATAAGATAAGTAGCCCTGCATTGTATGCATTTCTATGGCGAAAGACCTAAAATATTTATTTAAACCGTCCATTTCATAAAAATAAAAAATCTGATATGGGCAGCACATGATTTTCCTTATATAATACAATGAATTTACTACTTTTACAGTAAAAAAAAATATGATGTGGGCAACACATGACTTTCCTTATATAATGCAATGAATTTACTACTTTTACAGTTAAAAATTTTTATTCTTATAGTACATACTTATATTCTTTCCAAGATATTGAATTTTCTTCAATTAGTCGTCCTTTTCATCGGTTTAGCGTCATTTTTATCCATTTGGCGAGATTTTTGTTAATTTGGCAACAATTAAAAATGTCGCCAAGTTGGCGTGATTCCGCTGAATTCGTCGCCAAAATCTCGAAAAGCGTTATGGATGGAGAAATAACTTATTCTCACAGCAGATAAATGACTATTGGCGTTCAAATTCAAAAGTATTACTCAAAGTATCCTTTTTCATAAATGGAACGAGCTAGATCCACGAGAATGATGTCACCCAATTTATCGCATGGGGTTCTGAACTTTCAATTACGTATAAAAACAATAAGCTTCCGGTGTTTACAGATTGTGATTTTTGTACCAAATTTCGTTCGAATCGGTCTATTCGTTCGTTAGTTATCGTATCCACAGACTCACTCCGACACACACAAACACACACACATACTTTCACACATACACATCACTTTAAAAATGTTTGATTCGTGATCAGGGATGCTTGAAACGTGCTCTCCCGTCGAAAACTCGAATTCGAATTTTCGATCCCATCACAATACTTTCCTTATACATTATGGAAAGTAAAAATAGGTTATTCTTATAGTCGATAGTTAAATTCTTTCAAAAATATTGAATTTTCGTCACTTAGTCGTGATTTTTATTGATGTGGCGTCATTTTTATCCAATTGGCGATATTTTCATTAATTTGGCAATATTTAAAAAAGACGCCAAGTTGACGACATTCCGCCAAATTTGTCGCCAAAATCTCGTCAAGCGTTACGGACGGAGAAATAAGTTATTCTTATAGCAGACAAATGACTATTGGCGTTCAAATACAAAAGTATTACTCAAAGTATCTCTTTTCATGAATGGAACGAGCTAGATTCACAAGAATGATGTCACCAAAATCATCGCATGGTATTACATATGAAAAGTGAACATGTTTTTCAATAGGAAATATTTTTTTTAATTTTATATGACTTTTTGATAAATTTTTTTTAAAATGCAATATCTCGAGAACGGTTCATGTTAGCGTTCTAAAATGTATGTCAATCGTTTTTTAATGTAAAATTACACAATAAATGTCTATTTGCTTAACTTTATTAGAGGTTTCTGATTTTTTGACGATTTTTTCAAAATTTTACTCGAAAATTTAGGGGGGTTCTGAACATTCGATTGCGTATAAAAACAATAAGCTTCCAGTGTTTACGGATTGTAATTTTTGTACCAAATTTCGTTCGAATCGGTCCATTCGTTCGTCAGTTATCGTCTCCACAGACACCACTTCAAAAATATGCGATTCGTGATTAGGGATGCTTGAAACGTGCTCTCCCGTCGAAAACTCGAATTCGAATTTTCGACCCCGTTGCAATACTTTCCTTATAGATTATTGTATATAAGGAAAGTAATTATTAGCGCAATTAAAAGTAGAACTGAAACAATAAAGAATATTCCTACTTCATCGAAATTATTTTACAGATCAATTTATTTTTATCTCCCTAAATTCTGTACTCTACCCTACAACTATGCAAAAATACGGGTTAATTATACTCATAATGAGGAAACCCTTAATTTAAAAATAACCAAATATACATATACTAAATACTATGTCTTTATGTTGTGTCCACTAACAGTAACAGCTATTTTACTAACACGAGCAACACATAGGTACAATTCTCAAAGCATTATGGCGTTTTCAAGCGTTTCATCCATAGGCGTTTTATCTCCTTCTTTCTAACTCCATGACTCAAGATACTATTTTCAAGACTTAACTGTATCTCACGCCTTGAGCTCGCGTATCACGGTATATCATCTATTCAGAGGTATTTTACTCATAGAGCAAGAGAAAAGAAAGTAAATACATGAAAGTAAAGGAACATTTCCAATTCAGAGATAAAACTCCTTTGGACGAAAAGCTTAAATCGCTAATATTATTACAGTCCTATCCGTTCTCATTTGAGACCTCAGGGACTCGTGCTGTTTAGTTTTATATGTATTTTTGAATATTTTCTAATTAAAACTCTCTAATTATGAGTAGAAGTAGTAGGTGTTTTGTTCCTGTCTGTAAAGCAGACTGCACAATACACGGACACAAACATAAATTAAAAGTGAAAATAAATTTGAGTACGTAGGAATATTTTTGATGTCAATAACATCTATGCTTGGGGTTTCACTCGAAATAATAGTAAAATATAAAGGATATATAAATAAATAGTAAACGACAAAAATGTGTACTAGAAAATTTAGTAATAAAATCTATATTTATGATTAAAAAATAGCTCTTATAGTTTACAAGTAATCGTAAGTTGAAGATAGAAAATTTTCCGTTTTTCAAGTTTGTAATGCTTATATCTCAAAAGCTGGACGATCGAACAATAAGCAAGAATTTGTAGCTGAAAGCCCTGCAAGTGTATATAATTTGATTTTGTATTGAGTTCTGTTTATTTTCGAAAAGAAGTTAAAAATGTATCTGTACGAACGAAATTCTGAACAACAACAAAAGGAGTAAATTTAGTTTCTAAATCTATATTTATTTTTTAAAAAAGCTCTTATAGTTTTCGAAAACATGCCTTTAGAACTTGAAGAAGTATGAAAATTTTAAGTTTTTCAAGTTTGTAATGCTTATATCTTAAAAACTAAAAATGATAGCTACAAACAATAAGCAAGAATTTGCAGCTTTTTAAAAGCCCTATAAGTGTATATAATCAGATCCCGGATCGTGTCCTATTGTTTTCGATATTACAAAAGTTTAAGTTTTAGTGTTACTTATGCAAAACCATTTAGGCTCTATCGGACTGGAGACACCGCCGATTTTTTTGTTTTTTTTTATCAGAAAGTGATCAACTAGCGATCGTTCAGTTCCGATCTGATTGTTCATGTGGTAATAAAATATCACCGTGTTTTTGTTTATAAAATAAAAAGAATAATAATAAACATTGGAATCCGTGACGCCTTTTAATAATAAGTTAAATAAAATTACATTTCAATTCGTGCAATAAATGTGTTATCACATAAATCAGTTATCACAATTTATGATAACTTTTGTTTATGAAAAGCATAAATTAAAAAAAATGAATCTGTAACAATGTATTTTATAGCGAGGTACATTGACGCAGGTATCATTACACACACACATATGCCGTTTTGAAAAATATTTGTGGCCCTTTTTTCGCGAAATTGAATTTGTCCAGCACGGTGAACTATATTTTTGGAAAAAGGAATTCAAAATCTATAAACTCTATAATCTATCATTTCTTCACCCACGTACATATATACAATCTATAAAAGCTTTTCCACTCCACATCAAAGTTGTTTTTACGCGGGTTACAAAGGCTTTATCATTAGCTTAGCGTCAATGGGACGAAAGATTTCAAGGACCTCAAAATGACCTCCATCGATTTTATTTTAATCGCATGTTATTCGCTCATCAAGCCGTCCATCTAACTTCCATCTTTCCTGCAGAACCATTGTGGTTTTCCCGACGTACTTTAGTATATCGCTTTCGCCACTTCAATTAACTTTTACCAATTACCTTTCTAGGATACGCAACCTTTACAAAATGACGACATAACCCGTGTGTCAATCACTGTACCCGTATTGCCCCCCCCCCCCCCCCATCACAGCACACACACCAACTAACGAAGAAGACCCCGTGTCTTCCAAGTTTCACCACCGCTCAGTATAATATCAGTACAATAATTTGCTTCAACATCCTGTTGGAACAGCAGCTTTCATAGAGGGAGCAGCAGACAGTGTTTCTTTCAGGACGAATGATATTTTAGGGGGTCAAGTTTCCTATTTGCCCTATATAAATATATCTAAATGCTGTGTCGCATAAATAGAAACTAAGTTTCATAAAATGTATCCGGGGGCATTTTCCCACCTTCCCCGAGAGGTATGCCTGAAAGTAATACTGTCTGCAGCAGACGAAGGAGCAATTTTAAATCTTGCTATTGACTGTAACGTACGGTTCCCATCTAATAGGAGCAGGCAAACACATGATTGAATAAAATGTCTTGAGTGATGATAGGCCTTGACTAATGCACCACATAGCAAATACCATACGCTTGTTTATATCAGGAACATTACTTTTGGATCCAACAAATTTGCATTTTTTATATGCTCAATTTGACTGCACTTTTTGTAGTCACTCCGAAATGTAGGGCCTTGACCACATACAGATTTATCTGTTAATTTTATACTATATGACAAATTGCACACACAGGAACATTCCCAATATGTTTAAATAAAATTTCAATATCTGCAATTCTGTAGCCCTTAAAATTATCTTATGGATAATACTCAAAGGTAGAAGTATTTACTTTCATCCCTGATGCTGTCAATGGTATACTCTGAGAAAAAGACTTCTGCGTTCCTCCTGATTTTACGCGTTTATTTCTTTGAAAATTCTTCTTTCGCGGTCTTTTACTAAACTATCATACATTCTGACTTTCATCCATGATAAAAACGAGTAAATTGCGTGAATTATAGCAGTTTTGATGAGATCAAAATTGAGCACGTGAAATCAATCATTAAACACAAAAAGCTTGCTCTGAAAATAACATACTGTGATTTCATAAACAAAAGCTTGAACTTGAATTGTGAAATTGGAGATAAGCTACTTACTTACTTCATTTTTTTTTACTTACTAGAAGTTACAGAACTTATCAAATTAATTGAAAAATCAAAGTTTAACGATGACCGTGTTCAGAATTAACGACCGAGTCGATTGCGCGATTGAAAATGCGTTGCAAAATGATGCATTTTGCGTGATTCCCCGAAATGATTCATTTTCGTGGAGAATGATTCATTCTACCCGAAATGATTCATTTTCCCGACATGATTCATTTGCTTGATTCCCCGAAATGATTCATTTTCGTGGAGAATGATTCATTTTCCCGAAATGATTCATTTGCGTGATTCTCCGAAATGATTCATTCTACCCGAAATGATTCATTTTCCCGAAATGATTCATTTTGCATCGCGAAATGAATCATTTCGGGGAATTTAATTGGCCAATACTGACTCAACTGTAAGACCAGGCTTAACTTTTGAACGTAGCCATTGTAAACAAATGAAATATATCCCTTGCGATCCCTTTAAATTCCAAATTGTCCGTTTTAACTCCCAAAACATGATTTTTTTTTCACTTTTGCTCTAACTTTTGTTCTAAAAAAAATTTTTACGCAAGTTATACCAAAATGCTCAGAATTAGTTTAGAGTTTATAAAGTTTAACATATTACAAAAATAAAAAAAAATCGACATTTTTGAAGACCGACTTAAATTAGTTATGAAGAAACGTAAATAGCCTTTACTTGTTTGATAACGGTGGGTATAATTAATGTTTTCCATTTTGGATCGTTAGCATGCAATATCTGGAGAACGGCCCATGTTGGTGTCCCATAAAGGATGTCATTCACTGTTATCTAAAATGTTGCATTTAAAACGGATATTTCTACAAATATTACGAAAGTCCTGAAAAGTGCTCAACGAGTAAAGGGAGGCGCAAAACGAATTATGAAGGTTAGCGAGCATTAGAAATCAGGGATAGAGCCTCTAGTCTCTTAAAAATAGATTTATTTGTTCTGAATTTTGTTAAAAATGTTATTTCATTTATTTAAAAATCTGATTGTTTAAAACCGTGTTTATTTAGAATTCTTCTAAAAATCTTTTACTTAGATCAAGCAGCTTGTGAAAGATAGTGGCATTACGGCAATGATCTATATCATTGCTGCTATCTCTTTAAAGTTGCGTTTTATATAAAATGGAATACCGTGATGAGAATTCCAATAAAAAAAGTAAGATTTATAGCATTTTCTGTTCCAAAATCCTCTTTTTGAGTCCAGGTTCCAGATAGTTTCATAATTCCTCTCCATTTCTTTAATATGCGATAGAAATTAAAATACTGGTAAAGTGTGCAGCACTTATGTGTCGTGTACCGTGGCTTTTTTATCTTTTCAATAGACACGCTTGGCTATTTTTAGGCTGTAGGACAAACACCTCCTAAATAGCATACAAGGCCCCGCTTCTTAAAACTAGGAGTCACAAACATTGTGTGAGTCGTTCATTATGCTAGTTTTTAGGGGTGCATAAAGGTAAAAGTAAGGAGTTAAAACTTCATATTAAGAAAACGCTAATATGGTTTGAGACAATCATTCAGGTGGCGCTGAAATAATATAAGTAGCCCTGAATTGTATGTATGTCTATGGCGAAAGGCCTAAATTATTTAAACTGTCCATTTTGTAAAATTAAATTATTGCAAAATAGAACTGAAACAATAAAGAATATTCCTAAGTATTCAAAATAATTTTTCCTGTCAATTTATTTTTATCTCCCTATATTCTGTACTCTATCCTACAACTATGTAAACATGCTGGTTAATTATACTCATAATTAGGGAACTCTTCATTTAAAAATAATCAAAAATACATATACTAAATACTACGCCTTTCTATTGTGTCAACTAATAGTAGCAGCTACTTTACTAACACTAACGACACCTAGATATAATTCTCAAAGCATTATGGCATTTTCAAAAGTTTCATCTATAGAAGTTTTGTCTTCTTCTTTCTAACTCCATGGGTGCAAGTCGCTCTGTAAATGTTTGCGATAATGCTTATGTTGTCACATATTACCATTAACATCTCAACAATCTCTTAAACAAATATTGGACGTATGAAATGGACACAAATGTATCTTTACTGCACAAATTCTAAATTTTTAATTTTACAACTCTTTTCACTTAACTGAGCATAGATATTTCCAAGAAACTAGCCATTATGCAAACCAATTTAAATATAACGGCTATGCAATAATGAAAAGTTACCTAGAAATCCGAACTGATAAAAAAATATTTGAATAGTTATTAAGGAATTTGGCTAAACTAAACGCCCAAATAATGACCTGGAATGTATAAAAATGGCACATAGTGAATAACAAATTTTTAATAACGTTCTATACATTACATATCGTGTCATTTTGATGATTGTACAATAATTGTATACGATTATGATATTAGAATATATAATCCAAATATACCTCCACACATAATGTAAATCAGAATTTAATTATAGATTATAAAAAGAAGATTATAAAACTATATATATATTAGAATGTTTTTCGAAAAATATTAGTTCTGAATGAAAAATATAAAACATACATTTTTATGTACAGTTATTAGCGATGCCATAGATAGATAATTTAAACATGCACTAAAAATATTCTAAATTTAAAAACAATTATAAATTCTCCTGGCTATGATATTTAACAAATACTTAATTAAAAGCACAGATACTAATTAAACTTTCTCTATCCACCATTTACTTCGCATATTAGCTTTTGATTTTCAGTTCCATGAGTTGCAAATGGAATTTCACTTTCAATTACACTAAACAGTTCGTGCGGGCAAAAAGTACAAAAAATATCAAACTAATTTTTATCTGAAGCATTGAAATATTGAACGAGCCGCCTTTGAAACATAACAGCCGCGGTTTTGTTTACTATTTAGGTGTTGGTAGGATACATTTTTATGTTTACAAAGTAAATAACATAAATATATAACTACTGTTCAGTAAGAAAAATTAAATTATTCGTTACATAAATAAACATAATTTACCTTAAATAATATTTGCCTTCTTAACAGCATTGTTCTTTTATTCCATGCAAAAATTCTTAGGATAAGAAAATGTACAGATGGAATCAATTCATATAAAACAATTAAAACTCTGAAGTAAATAATCAAAGCGATTGCATCAAAAATCTACTTATTAAACATGATTTCCGGTAATTTTGCGACAATGAGTTGAGTCAAATATACGCTGTTCCTATTGAAAACTGATTTATTTAAAATAGCAGACGATTTACAAACTTGGCAAATTTTAAATGCAAATAAATATATTTTTCTGCTTATTGCAATTGTCTGCTATGAGTTAATTAATTCGAAAGGGCGTATTAAAATTTTTTTAACTGTTAGAATTTTTCCTGGAGTAATTTAAATTTATTAGAAAAAACTGACCAATTCACAACATATTTTGGCTATTTCATTGGTTGATTATATTATGCGATGCTAAAATTAATAGATAACTGTAAAATCTAAATGAAAATAATTATACAGCATTATTGATTGTAATACTTTTCTATTTCTTTCTACATTGAAATCAACATTATTTCATTATGTCCTTTCAATATAACTACTCATATTCTGATGTACTTGTTTTGCAATCACATAAAAAGAGCAGCGACTAAGTTGTTTCGGCCATCATTAGCGGTACCCATAAATATCATAGATTCACCCTACAATTAACGGTGTAGTATTCTGAAACTAGCTAATATCAAAATCCTGTAGCCCTATAATCTTACAGTTCTGCTTAAATAATAATAAAAAAACGTATGTGCAATGCTTAGTGGAAAATTTAAACGACCTACAACAATGAAATTATGTACGAAGATACGTCCTGACAACTCCCGAGACACCACCAAGCGATTTCTTTTAATCAACTAGGGGGCCCCGCACCCTGCTAGCTACGCTCGCCAAGCCACATAACTCGCTTCGGGAGTCGGGAAGCTTCACCTCCAATTCACTGATGCTCGCTTCGTCCTTGTCAAATGACATTCACTAGCCGTAGAACCCGCTTTGCTACCTCTTCCAATCTGGACGGCGTATACTACAGCCTACGTGTTCCATGCTCGCTGACCTTCGTAGAATCCCGGGGCTCCGCCCACCATTGGCTGCCGCTCATTTTAATGGCGGCAGCCAATGGTGGGCGGATCGGGTTACATAGAGTGGTACGATCGGTGATCATCGAGTTACGGGGTTAAAACCCCGTAACTCGATTCAAGATTCGGGAGGCTTCACCACCTAATCGCTGACGCTCGCAAAACCCCGGGACTCCGCCCTCCATTGGCTGGCGCTTACCCCCGTAATTAGATTCGCGAGTCGGGAGACTTCGCTTCCCACTCGCTGACTTTTCTATCCCTGTCTAGTATTCGCAGAAGGGAAAAGCAGGCATTTTTCTTATTCCAGGGATTCCAAAAGCTGAATTCCTTGATTACGAGCTCGGCTCGCGAGCTATTTCATGCCAAACTAAAGTTTAAATCGATAAACGGTTTATTTCATCGTGTAACCCCATTATTTCTCTATAAATGTACCAAATTTCATATTTTTGTATGCTATAGTTTTTACGGTACGAGACAGAGAAATCGCTAGACGTGCCGATACGAAAAAAAAAAAGCCATGCCAGCCATGCCGGGTTTACTTTGGCCATCTAGGGCCGCCCGACGAAATTGTGCTAAGACTAAGAAAATCCGGTTTTCAAGAAAGTGATGTTAGTGAAGTATGTGCTCTTTTGGATAAACTGGAGAATGTGTCAGTCATCCTGGTACATTGCGTTATGGATTAAAGTATTTCGTGGTAATTACATATCTTCGAGTGGTACATCGTGCTGAAGGCACTCCTCTGGGTTGGATTATTAAATCGGCTACCCGCTCGGAGAAGTATTGCGAGTACTCTTTTCTATGTGATTATTGTTTCTTATACATATATATATATAAATAAATTTCTAATGTGTTTATCGAATTATTCGTGTTAATATCGGTATTGAAACGATTTGTTGTTATCGTTTGCTTTAACTACATATTTAATGAATATTTATCAATGTGATGCTCTATTTCCATGACTTCCAAGCTGAGGCTGGCCAACCGGTTCATCGAATGGGATCTGGTCAACACGAAGAAAAACGTTATTACGTAGTATCCAAATCCCATACGATCATTTAAGTTTATTCCACTTCTAAAAATGTTACCTTCAAATGGCAACTTGGGTTAGACGGTAGTTGCTGATCTCTCACTTATTTTCGACCTGAGCTTATTACGTGAACTATTTGACTATTCAGGTAATTTAATACCAACAATCAAAAACCACTGCACAACGTTGAGTGCGTAAGCAAATAGCACTCGAATAACCTTCTGTTGTTGCTTACACACACTTGATATTTAGGTGATAAATCAGACACCTTCTTTGAACAGCTTCTCAATTTATCTAAAAAAAAAATACCAAAATTACACAATTAACAAACAATAACATTTAAGTTATTTCAGACTTCTAAATGAAAGACGTGACAGCCAGTGGTTAGTGGAATTGCACTCGGACGGTTAGGGTTCGGTTCCCGCTACTACCAAAACTGCCTCAGTGTTCAGGAGGAGTACATTAAACATGTGGCTCCATAAGTCCTTCCGAGTGGTTGTTGGTAGGGGAGGGAGGGTACGGTCCCTGCGGATGCCTCCCCCACTGGGCTTCGGACTAAATTGAGTGGCACTTCCCGGTCGTCCAAACAGATACCTTATATCTTTCTGGTAGGTCGGATGGCTTAGGTCGAAGAAGAAGAAGGCTTCTAAATGAAACACGATATAAGTCAAATGTTTCTGTTACTGAACTGATGTGATGTGTGAGCGAAATTGTTACACACATTACACATGTTTTAGCTATAAAGACGGTTTCTTTGGTGTGTTAATAGACAATTTCGTGTGTGACGGGCAATTGTATCTTCCATACTAAACAGTTTGCTGCCGTGATGGAATTTTTAGCTCAAAGGCATGCATTGCCCAGACAGACGAACACAGAGTATCGTTTAAAGGTTTATAATATATTTGAAAGCATATAAAATGATGTTTAGGAGAAAATCGTTAAAATTCGAACGCGGCACCTCAGAAAATTTAAAATATACTTCAGTGTTTTCTACTTTATGCTTAAAAAAATTTCAATAATTTTCAATTTATCAGACATTTCAGTATACAATTAAAAGGAAACAGAATATATATCGCAGACAAAGATTTTAAACAAAACGCAATGTAACTTCCCTCCGTACTTATCTACACATTTTAAAATATTTCAATATATACCGTAATTATATATAATATATTGTTACGCAGCATCCCCTTTCATCGAGGATGTACGCTCAAGATACGAAGATGAATCTAAAGTTCAAGAAAGCTAACACTTTTATTTAAAATCACCAATAATCGTAAAGAGGAACAACACACCGCAATTGGCTTGATAAATATCACTGAGGATGCCTACACGAGTGTCAGCAACAGCGAAACAGCAATTAAATGCTCAGTTAATTGACGAAATAGCGGATGCTATTCTCAAAACACTGGGGAATCTCACAATTCGATTGAGCTCGCATCACGTTTACCACCCACCCACTGAGCGATGATTTCCTTATATACTCTCCAGATAAATTTCTAGAAAGTGATCGTAACTACGAAACTAGTCTATATTTCGAGAAATTTCTGGTCGATTCTGAAACTCGCCAAAAGTCGATAAGTTGGCGAAATTTTGTCAAATTTGGCAATCCTATTCCGAAAGTCGCCCAAATCTGATAATCTTAATTTCACGTAGGAATGGCTGCCGGGAAAAGTGTTTTTCCCCTGTGGGGACTCAACCATGAGAGCATTTTCATATCAGTCACGATATTCACAAGGGAAAGTAAAAATGCACCAAAAGCCAACAATTCATTATTTGGTATAGAATTAATAATACTTTAAATACTTGCAGAATAAAGCATTTATGAAACTATACGCGCTGTATCTTATCTGGTTGTGACACAGGACACAAAGCACTGTGGCATTTGGAGAAATATCTGGAATGGGGCCGATACCAAGTAATATCAGTGCCACAAAAATAGACAAATTGATAAATAGTACCCATGACTGATATGGTAGTAATTATATGACTCACATTATAATAAAAAAAACCAATACTCAATAATAAACTTTTTTTTATTTGTTTTCTCCACCTTCATCCACTAACATTTTAAACAGCCCCTCCCCCCCCCAAAAAAAAAAGGAAAATAGCAGAGAATCAATGAAGGACACAATCACAAAATTCACATATTTCAAACAGTGGATAAAATTAGGACTCACAGCAATAAAGAGAAATCATACATTCTGTAAATGACAGGAACGAAGGCAAACTACATCTAATTCAGTTAAAGTAAAAATATTAATTAAGGAAAAAGAAACTGGGCCTTTAACACCATAACTTCCCGGCCGTCCAAACAGTTACCTTACACCTTTCTGGTAGGTCGGACGGTCTGGGTCTCAACAACAACACCATAACTACATCAATTTACAATTTAACAATATGTAGAGCATTCAAAGTAGTAAGAAATGTATTCGAAACAAGTACAAAAATAATGTGACCAAAGCAAATGAAATAACTACTATACGAAAGGGAATACAATGTGTAAGATAACACATTTCAAATTAAATAATCATTTATTTGTGTAGTATACCGAATGCCATGGACACATTTTAAAATAGCCGCCACTTTGGGGTGTTTCTATGCCTCTTTCTGCTGATTAGAAATTATATGATTACCATAAGCAGAACATAACATAATGTAAGCATTGGAAAACACACAATGGTGGAAATATTGGCTGAAATAACAGTAAAAATTTCAATGTACAGATATACTATAGCATATATAAATTTTGAAAATATTTCATATATTCTAAAACATTTAGTTTTTTTTTTCATTTATACTTAAAGACAGATTTAATTATCTTTATAATATTATACATGTTTTAAATGTTGTGCAGGAAATAATACTTCAATGCCAAAAACCATTTTAGGATCTTCGATTGCTATTCTTTAAGCAGCATAATTTCTTATCTTTTCAAAGTATTTTTTGCAATACTACCATGTGTTTGGTTAGGTTAACATAAGTTTACATCATCTTGATAAAAAAAGAGTATATGCACAAATTACATCAAATTATGTTAATTGCTGTTACCAAGATTAAGAATAAAAAATTATTGTCCAACAAAACTTTAGTGATAATTTATAAAAGTAATTGCCAAATACAAAAAACAGAAAACAACCCTAAAGTCCACAGCCTAAACTTCAAATTAAATAAATTTTCTCCAAAAACGAAGATATGTTAACTGCTGTTACCAAGATTAAGAATAAAAAAATATTGTCAAACAAAACTCTGGTGATAATTTATAAAAGTAATTGCCAAATACAAAAAAAGAAAACAACCCCAAAGTTCACAACTTAAACCGCAAATTGCATAAATTTTTCCAAAAACGAAGATATGTTAACTGCTGTTACTAAGATTAAGAATAAAAAAATATTGTCAAACAAAATTTTGGTGATAATTTATAAAAGTAATTGATAAATACAAAGAAAGAAAACAACCAGATAGTCCACATCTTAAACCACAATACTTTATCTAGAAAAGTTAATGAAGTCTTTTCAAATGCCTCTTCAAAGTAGATGACTGAGAAAAGGCCTTGGAACACACGTTGCAAGTAAACGGTTTCTCTCCCGTGTGAACTCGCATATGAAGGACCAAGTGATGTTTCAAAGCGAATCGTCTGCTGCAATGGTGGCATTTAAAAGGTTTCTCTCCTGTATGGAAACGCAAATGCACAACAAGGTTCCATTTGACTGCAAAATCTTTACCGCAGTGGTGGCATTGAAAGGGTCTCTCTCCTGTGTGAACTCTGATATGATTCTTCATATTAGCCTCACAAAAAGTTGAGAACGCGCAGTCATGGCACTTGAAAGACTTCCTGTTGCTGATGACACACACTTGATATTTAGGTGATGATCCAGACACAATAGCAAGCATTGAATAGCTTTCCATTTTATCTAAAAAACGAACACTAAAAGTTACACACAATTTACATTAAACAAACAATAGCATTTTGGCTTTACAAACTTCTAAATAAAACACTGTATTAAGTAAAAATTTAGGTTACTATATTCTGAACCTAAAGTTGATATTATGAACTTAAATGGTTACACACATTACACATCATATTGAAATATAGTGGACAAACACATAATAGTTTCTAAAGCGTATGACGACTCGTGTGCACAAACAAGGTTCGATTTCTGATCAAATGCTGCACCGCAGTGTGTAGCATTGAAAGGGTGTTTCTCCTTTGTGAACTCTGATATGATTCTTGCATGGAGGTGTGTACGCGCATATTTGGCACTGGAAGGACTTACTGATGACATACACTTGATATTTAGGTGATAATTCAGATACAAATGTATGCATTCCCAGTTTATCTATTAAAATACATTAAAGAATTAATAAAAAAAGGCAGGCAATAACATTTATTTCTACAGTCATCTAAATGAATCATAGTATAAAGTTAATATTTTGGTCAGTATGTCAACGTGATATATGGACTGGAATGGTAACAAAAATAGCTTTTAACAACATTACACATAATTTCTGTACTATTTTTATAGTAGATTATATTGTTACCCTTTTGATGTACTCTCAGAATGCAAGAATGAGTCCAAATATCTGGCTAACTGACGCTTTTATTTTAAATCCCCAATAATCGCAAACCGGAAAAAATACAAATCAGTTAGATAGATAACTATCTTACAGGATGACTAAACAACTGCGAGGAACTACAAAACATCAATTAAATGCTCAGTTAATTCTCAAAGGAGCGATTATTCTCAAAACATTGAAGAATCCCACAATTCGATTTAGATCGCGCAACGTTCACGACTCACCAACTGCACGATGACTTCCTTATATACTCACTGCTCTTACAATCCAAAATACCCCCTGAAAGGTAAAATATAAAATTAATACCATTTGTAAATAATATACGAAATATAATTAAAATTAATAACAGCGTGTTTAGCTATCACTGTTTTATTCTTTCTCCCCCCTCCCCACTGTCCGATCCTATTTTCTTATTCGAAATTCGTGTTATCAAATATACAACATTAAAATATCAACAGTTGATTCAATTTTTTTTTTCAAATTAAATTTCGATATTAAACATATATTTGCTAGCGATGCCTCGCCAAAGTTTAAAAATTCGTCTCTATGCTTGGAGATTTGACGATATCTTCATCGTCGGCGTATTAGTAAGATTAGACCCTATCCCAGCTCGAGATTTTTTCAAAATAATTCACCCGAGCCCGACCCGATCCGAAAACACTCAGAGTCGGACTTGATTTCTTTTAAATACTTTGAATCCTGACTAAAGCTAGAACACTGTTACCTCCTATCATGATCATAATTTGCCATTTATATTCAAGGAATTAAACACAAAAATGTATTACATATTAAATACAACGATTCTTTTCAATAGTTTTGGAGGACTTTTCCCCAACATTTACAAGTCAATTTTGAAAAATCGATATCGCTAGTTCGTGTGATTACAATTATAGCTTGTTACCCTGCACTTTAAACAGCTTGAAAAAATATTTCGTTTGATACCATACATCATAAAATATGCTCCGTGGGGGTTATTTCCCCCCCCCCACACACACACACACACAAGTACGCTAATAACAAAAAATGTATGCGGCTATTTTACGCAAAAATGATTGAAACTATAAAGTCGTGCGATCATTGTGCCATAAAGAAACTCTTTTATACATTATTATGCATAATTTTGTCCTATGCTGTATGTCAAAAGAATATAAAATTTCGAATAAATTTTGAAATTTTCGCTCATATTTCAAAAAATTCCATCTTATTCTAGATTTTTCGATAACAAAGTAGGATATAAAGTTTCGTGGAAATTCAGTAATATTTGTGGAAGATATCGTGTACACGAAAAATGAACAACAGACACACAGACGGACATCAATCCAAAAGCAGTCAAAACGTGTTCAGGAGGTCATAAAATATATTTTGGCATCAAAATCTCGAATTCGAAAATTTTCGAAAAACCAATTCTTTCTCTAAACTATGTTCCATAGTATGATAAAGTAAAAATATACAAACTACGACCCTTCTAATTTACAAAAAAAAAGAAATGATTCATCAACATATTCCAAATTACAAAAAATTACAAAATAAAACAATTTCACTAATTATTCTCACATATTAATATAAATACTCAAATAAACATATCGATGAAATATTCTCAAAATTTGGAAAAAGTTAGTAAACTTCAGTGCAATGAATAACATAGTTGTTAATTTTAGAAACACCACATTTCTTTTCAGTGTGCCCTCAGCTTCTACACTATTAGTAGACAACATTTAATTTCATCATTGGGCACACATTTCACATAAAATACACACTTTATATTATTTAAACAAATGTAAGAATTCCTATAAAAATTTTTGCATAAATTCTCCCCATATGCGTGTGGTAATTATATTGCAATCACACTGTAAAAGCTATGACTACCGATTTTGCATTTCTTACAGCCATCACAAGAAAATCATTTCAAAATAAATTCATTTTAAGTCAATTCCAGCATAAAACATAAAACAAAATGTATTACACAGTGAAATAAGTAAAACAAATCAAAATAGTTTTCAAATAAATCCCTTTATATTTTATTTATAAATTTACTATAAATAATTCAAAACATTTTTGTGTACAAAATATACATTAAAAGCAGTTTGAGTAAATTCTGTAATTCTATTACGTTATAGCAATGAACACATACAACAATATTTTAAACGGTAAATACTAATTAACTCAACTAAATTCTATAAATGGAAATATAATCAATAACAAATGAGCTACAATGTATTATACAGACATATAAGAAATATAAGTAACACTGAAACACAAAACGAAGTAACACAGAAACTCAATCAAAGGCATAAAAAGAGTAAAACTAAACATCAATATATACTATATAAATGGGGATTTCTAAAGTAAAGTTAATGGAATATATTCATATGCCTTTTTAAACAACGTGAATAAGCAAATCTTTTGGAACACACGTTGCAAGTAAACGGTTTGTCTCGTGTGTGAACACGTTGATGAGGAAGGATGTTATCTTTCCTACTAAACCTTTTGCTGCAGTGGGGGCATTTGAAAGGCTTTTCTCCAGTGTGACATCTGATGTGTCTCTTCATGATGGTCAAACGTGAAGTCAAGTATGAACAGAACTGGCACTTTAAGGACCTCCCACCATCGCTGTCACGACACGCCAGGTATTTAGGTGAGCATTCAGGGACTTCAAGTGCATTGCTCTTTGAATCCAAAATACCACCTGAAATGTTAGATAGTATAACATGAATGTTATTTATATGAGAAACACGAATTATAGGCCCAGTGATGAAAACTGTTTAAATAACATTTTAATAAATTTGCATATGTTTACTATTTATGATAGTCATAAACTGGAAGTTATCTAAAGATACATAAACAGCACTAAGGAAAGTAAAATAAAATTTATTTCAAAGCATTCAAGGAGTATCACTCCGTACGGCAGAACATAAAAATGTAAAAACTGAGCACCACCTAAATTAATTATCATCTGAGCTCTATCTATAGCAGATGCTGTAAGATAAATATTTCAGACAAAACTTTTTCGCAAAAACAATAGTAGGGCAACATTTTTCCACAAAAAATCTTAATGCAATCATCATATACAAATTATTTCATTTTTCTAAAATATTTATTTTCTTTTAAAAAAACTTGTAATCACTTTTCAATACTATATGTGCTTAATGGATTTGCTCACTTTTTAATTCGTTATATAAAAACATGCTTGATTTAAGAAGTTTTTAATTTTAGTCATAGTTATTAATTTTAGAAACACCACATTTCTTTTTAGTGTGCCTTCAGCTTCTAAACTATTAGTAGACAACATTTAATTTCATCATTGGGCACATATTTCACATAAAATACACACTTTATATTTAGTTAAACAAATGCAGGAATTCCTATAAAAATTTTTACATAAATTCTCTCCACATGCGTGTGGTAATTATATTGCAATCACACTGTTAATGCTATGACTACCGATTTTGCCTTTCTTACAGCCATCACGAAAAAATCATTTCAAAATAAATTCATTTTAAGTCAATTCCAGCATAAAACATAAAACAAAATGCATTATACAGTCAAATAAGTAAAGCAAATCAAAATAGTTTTCAAATAAATCCCTTTATTTTATTTATAAATTTACTATAACTAATTCAAAACATTTTTGTGCACGAAATATTCACTAAAAGCAGTTTGAGTAAATTTTGTATTTCTATTCCGTTATAGCAATGAACACATGCAACAATATTTTAAACGGGAAATACTAATTAACGCAACTAAATTCTATAAATGGAAATATAATCAATAACAAATGAGTTACAATGTTGAGTTAGAATATTATACAGACATATAAGAAATATAAGTAACACTGAAACACAAAACAAAGTAACACTGAAATTCAATGAAAGACATAAAAAGAGTAAAACTAAACATCAATATATACTATATAAATGGGGATTTCTAAAGTAAAGTCAATGGAATATTTTCATATGCCTTTTTAAACTACATGAATAAGCAAATCTTTTGGAACACACGTTGCAAGTAAACGGTTTGTCTCGTGTGTGAACACGCTGATGAGGAATGATGTGATCTTTCCTATTAAACCTTTTGCTGCAGTGGGGGCATTTGAAAGGCTTTTCTCCAGTGTGACATCTGATATGTCTCTGCATGATGTACAAACGTGAAGTAAAGTATGCACACAGCTGGCACTGGAAGAACCTCCCACCATCGCAGTCACGACACACCAGGTATTTAGGTGAGCATTCAGGGACTTCAAGTGCATTGCTCTTTGAATCCAAAATACCACCTGAAATGTTAGAAAGCATAAAATCAATGCCCTTTGCATGGGAAACACGACGTATAAGCCCAGTGATAAAAACTGCTTAAATAATTTTTTAATAAATTTGCATAGGTTTGCTATCTATGATAGTCATACACTGGAAGTTATCTAAAGATACAAAAACAGCACTAAGGAAAGTAAAATAAAATATATTTCGAAGCATTCAAGCAGTATCATTCAGTTCGGCAGAACAGAAAAATTTGAAAACTGAGCACCACCTAAATTACAATCACCACATAAATTAATTATCATCTGAGCTCTATCTATAGCAGTTGCTGTAAGATAGGTATTTTAGACGAAACTTTACGCAAAAACAATAGTAGGGCAACATTTTTCCACAAAAAAATCTTAATGCAATTATCTACTGCATATACAAATTATTTCATTTTTCTAAAATATTTATTTTATTTTATTTACATTAAAAAAAACTTGTAATCACTTTTGAATACTATATGTGCTTAATAGATTTGCCCACTTTTTAATTCGTTAAATAAAAAAAATGTTTGATTTAAGAATATAATAATAAAAAGTGTTTTTTTTTCTTTCTAATATACATTTTAAATTTCAAAACGTGTCTATTTACATTAAAATTTCGGAAATATATCGTTTTTTTTAATTTTTATTTTGTATATGTGAATAAACAAAGGATGACATCACATATAAAATGAGAGTATCATAATGGGCGAGCACGCATCTGCTTCTCTGTAAATATCGTGCAGGACGAAACTAATAAAGAAAAAATACTCCAACACCAAGAATATACTGAAGATTGTTTAGCGGTTTCAAATTCTTTTTACAGTGTGTTTGGTTAGTGCACATTAAAATTTTCTCAAAAAATAAAAGTCGCCAAGTTGGCGACATTCCGCCAAAATCACCAAGCGTTATGGACGGATAAATGAGTTATTCTTACAGCAGATAAATGACTATAGGCTTTCAAATACAAAAGTATTACTTTCCATGAATGGAACGACCTAGATCCACGAGAATGATGTCACCGATGATGATTTTTTCAATGATGATTTTTTCAAAAAGTCATTCGAAAATTTAGGGAGGTTCTGAACATTCAATTGCGTTTAAAAACAATAGGCTTCCAGTATTCACAGATTATAATTTTTGTACCAAATTTTGTTCGAATCGGTTCATTCGCTCGTCAGTTATCATCTCCACTGACTCACTGACACACACACACAAAGAGAGAGAGAGAGAGAGAGAGAGAGAGAGAAAGAGAAAGAGACATCAACTCAATAACGTCTGATTCGAGATCAGGGATGCTTGAAATGCACTCTCCCGTCGAAAACTCGAATTCGAATTTTCGACCCCGTCACAATACTTTCCTTATACATTATATGTATATAAGGAAGGTCACAAACAACCTGTATATATAACTAACAAACTGCATATATAATATTGGACAACATGGTACGCATACAAATGCAATAGTATTATTTAAATAGCTTAATCATTTATTTGGAAAGTAAAAAGATAATTTTTACACAATTACCAAATGACAAGCAATAACATTTAAGTTTAAAAAGCAAATTAAAATAGTTAAGAATGGAAACTTAAAAGTTATGACATTATAACATTTTCAAAAGTAGCGCTCGACACAGAAAAAATGATAAACATATAGTAACAAAAGAATATATAAAATGTAAAATAGAATGATAATTAACGTAAAATTGTTCACAATACAATAACAGTAAAAAATATTCGGTAACGAGGAATAATAATAAACTTGCTATGATATAATTTATTTTTACTCTCATTTACAGAATATTGCAGAAGAAAATTGACTTCAAATCGTTGGAGAAATTCACAATATTCGCATGTGTTAAACAGCAGGTTAAGCTAAAAGTCACAATAAGAATGACAAAACTGAAATTTAGTAAAAGGCATTAAACAAAATAAAACTATCAATGAGCAATCAAAAATTTTAAAATGCACCAAAGAAATTAATAGAAAAGAGGAATATCGTAATGTTCACATATTTTCAAACAGGTTAAACCATAAACCAGAGTCTGAAGGAGAAAACTCAAATTCAATAAAATACATAAACAAATTGAAATTACATGTAATTCAGTACAAAAAAGGGGGAAAACCAAGGAAAACAAACTTTTGCATTCTATTACACACTATAAGTAAACCCAGTTTTAATTTGACAATATGGAGTCATTATACAGTTCTGGAAATAAAAATTCACTGGAATAAATTAATAAAGGCAACGAAATGACTACTACTATCACAATTACGATATGAAAAGGAATACAATACATAAAATATTTTTGTTTATAAATTATACAATCAGCTAGTTGTTTACCATACTGATTGTAGAATTGTCGCTGATTTCGTGTTTCTATTTCTCGTTCCTGCCGATTCAAAGTTACATGGTTCCAATAATGGTAATTGACTAAATATAAACACTGATAAAATAACACATGGTGGAAGAACAGATTTCAATACATAAGAGAATTGTAAAAGTTTTGACATAATGATATATCGTATATACATTTCAAGGTGATGTTAATATTACTTTAATTGTATTTTTATTTTTTTTATTTTTACATAATTCTTATTATTACATTTCAAATATATATATATATATATATATATATATTTGTTCTAAAATTTTTATTTTATTAGTTTTTAATGTCAATAATATTGGTATTTCAAATGTTTGTTTACTTTTCAGTGTGTAAAATCAAAAAAAAGTATCTAACATTGAAAATGAAAATATAAAAATAATTTATGTACTTTCCAAAGAAACTATCGTAACATTCGTAAATATCTAATCTACTCGTAGTTATTTAATTCACTTAAATTTTCTAAAAATAAAATTAAAAAAAAATTATTTTTAAAAGCTTAGGACGGCTAAATGGGAAAACGATAACATAACAAAGGAAATGCAGTGTGTCAGAATTAGTGTGCAGGGGCAGAACGTATAATGTTCAAGTAACGAGAATCACTTCAGGATCCTCAGACGTAACTCTTAAAGTAGTAACTCTTAAAGTAGTAACTCTTGAAGTAGTAACTCTCAAAGTAGTGTAGATGAGGAATCTGAGCGATGAAAAGTATTTTTACACCACTACAGTACATCTTCCCGGCCGTCCAAACTGTTACCTTACACCTTTCTGGTAGGTCGGACAGTCTGGGTCTCAACAACCACTATACATTTGGTTATTACAAGTGAAAAGAAAATATAAATTAAAGTCTTGATTAAAAAAACGCTCGGAAATTACAAATTCAAATCAATTTTTTACAACAACGGATTATCTTATGTTGCAAATATTAAGAATAAAAAATGCTTGCATAACACATATCTGATAATAATTTATAAAAGTATTTGACAGGTACATATAAGAAAAACAACCAGAAAAGTTTGCATTTGAAACGATCATTTTGTATTAAACAAAATGAAAACAGAATTAATTTCTTTAAATTGGATGATTGAGAAAAGCTCTTGGAGCACACTCTGCAAGCAAACGGTTTCTTTCCCGTGTGAACTCGCACACGAAGGACCAAGGGATGTTTGCTGCAGTGGCAGCATATAATAGGCTTTTCTCCTCTGTGAACATAATTGGCACATGACTGACTTCCTATTGGTGTTTACACAGACTTGATATTTAGGTGATGATCCCCAGGCACAATAGTATGCTCTGAATAACTCGCCGGTTGATCCAAAAAGCAAAAACTAAAAATAACACACAATTAACTATAAACAAACAATAATTTTGATATAGTAGATAAATACATAGCGCATTAAGATAAAGAAAACAAGCAGAAGAGTTTACATTTGAAACTATAATTTTTATTAAAGGAAGTTAATGATGTATTTTCAAACGTTTCTTTAAATTGGAGGATTGAACAAAGCTCTTGCTTAATCAAAAGCTACAATTCACACACGTTGCATTACCAAAAACTACAATTTTTACAAATACGAAATATTAGATACAGACTTGTCTTACAACTAGCGGAGTAAAAATACAAATTCAAGAAACACCGAAATTCAGGAAAAGACATAAAAAAGATCAAACTAAAACAGAATGGAAAGCACAAGTTCTTAAAGCAAAATTAATGAAGTCTTTTCCTATGATTTTTTAAATTGGATGAAGTAGTAAAGCTCTTGGAGCAGACGTTGCAAACAAACGGTTTCTCTCCTGTATGAACACGCATGTGCACAACAAGGCCTGATTTCTCCGTAAACGCTTTTCCGCAGTGGTCGCATTGAAAGGGTCTTTCTCCTGTGTGAACTCTGATATGTTTCTTCATGTGAGATTCACATGAATTTGAGTGACCGCATGCTTGGCACTTGAAGCACTTCCTGTTGTTGGTGACGCACACTTGATATTTAAGTGATGATCCAGACACAATAGTATGCTTTGAATAGCTTTCTATTTTATCTAAAAAAGATAATACTGAAAATTACACAATTATTATAAAACAATGAAAATTCTATATTACTTTATAGCAACAAACACAGATAGCCTGCAAACGAGAATCAGCAATGCAATTTAATCTAACCTAATTCTACAGATAAAAATATAATTCAAAACAAATGAGCTACAATGTATTACATAAACTAAATGCAAGAAATTAAATATATACTTTTGGCACGCCTGAAGTAGACCTGAGATTCAGTAGAAGACATAAAATCTAAATATCAAACAATAATAATAGAAACGGTAATTTCAAAAGAAAAGTTAATGAGAAGTTTTCAGGTGTTTCATTAAATTGGATGAATCAGTAAATTTCTTGGAATACGCATTGTAAGTAAATGGTTTCTGCCCTGTGTGAACACGCATATGAAGGGCGATGTGATGTTTTCTTCTAAAATTTTTATTGCAGTAGTAGCATTCGAAAGGCTTTTCTCACGTGTGAATTCTAATATGCCTCTCCATATCTAACACTTTTCGTGCGGAATATGCACACGATTGACACTGAAAGAATCTTTTACCGTCGTTATTATGCGCGACAGGTATATAGGTGAACATTCAAAAACTTGACTAGCAGTGTTTTTAGAATCTTAAATACAACCTGAAAGGTAAAAAACATAAAATTAATGTCATTTCCAGATAATATCTTCAAAAATCCCCTAATATGCATTACTTTCTACTTTTACTGAAAATCAGTTTAACAAGTATAAAAAAGTTAATTAATAAAATTGAAAGTAATAATTAAGAATTAATAATTGAAATTAATTACTTTCAGCATCGACAAATATAATAATCAATGTATAGTATTTATACAAGAGTTATATAAGAACAAATTGTACATTAAGTATATAATACTGTCATTCAAGGCTTTATGGATTATAGAATAAGAAACCGTTCTTTTGATGATAGAACTAAAGGTCTGATGTGGGCATCACAAAATTTACCCTACAGACTCAAATGCAAGTTTTCTTTTTAAAAAATAACAACTGGAGAAAAATAACACACATTATTGTTTGTAATGACACTGAATTTCCACTTATTATTCAATTTTCTTCTCTTAAAATAACTAGATGCAATTTCAAAGGCGGCTTGGGAAAATGAAGAAACTTAAATATCTCGAGAACGGCTAGTTCTAGAGAAATGTGGTTGGTCTCCTTCTTTTCATAGTCTAAAATTACGTACAAAACGAGAATTTCATGGATGCATTTGTGCATATATAGTCTTGTATTGCATGTTTTAACAATTTTTGCAGGCCATTTTGCAAAATAAGGCAGGTTCTTTTTTCCCGAATTGTACAAAAATCTAATCAGCACCAAGGTAGCCCACAAATGACTATCTACCAAATTTTATGAAACGTCGTGAATTAGTTTTTTTCAACAGGAGTAGATATTATAACATATGAGTTTTGTGGGCAATTTCGCAGAAAAGGCAGGGTTTTGTATTCATATTACACCAAAATCTAATCAGCACCAGGTTGACCTACAAGTCACTTACCTATAATTTTTTTTAATTTGGTTTATTAGTTTCTGAGTTGAAATGGATACATACATTGCAAAGACAGACAGACAAACGCGCACACACACAGATGTCACGCTAAAAATAGCTTTTTCGTGTTCTAGAGTACTTGAAACATGCAGATCCATCGAAAACTCGAGTTGTGATTTTAAACCTTCTTCCAGTACTTTGTGTACATAAATCATATATTGTAGGGAAAGTAAAAATGTAATTTTTTTTACACTATAAATTATATCGTGATTCTACACTTTAATAATATCTTGAAAATTTAAAAATATATTCCCTCACTTCATTTGATTTTTGTTTCGTGGTGTAAAATAAAATAATTTTACGTCAGCAAATTTCTAGCTGCTCCTTGGACCATCCGGAACGGAAAAGTTCCTGAACCTGGAATTTTGAAAAGTAACTGCTTTTACCTGGAAATATTTAATGGCGTATTTATAATTCAGAGGTTGATATATATAATAAAGCAGTTATCCCACAGATCACAATGGTCAAAAGCGATTCAAAATTTGACAGATGCTCCCAATCTCATCCTGTGATCATAACTGACAACAATGTATTGCAACTTAACTCTCTTGTTCAACCTCTTAACACTGCACCTCTGTTACACTTTCCTTACAACCTGTAAAAAGCCTTGCTGTCCCAACCGGCAATCGAACCCTGGATCTCCGATGCTCTACCGTTGCAAGCTCTTATAGTCGGAGTGGACCCTGCAAACCATCACCAGAGAAATAATTTTAAAATTAATCAATTTCGAATCCATTTTATAATTTTATTACGATTTCTTTTGGGTAGATTCGCAAGAAAAGGCAGGGTTTTGAATTTATAATTATTCCAAAATCCAATTTTAATACCTATAATCATTAAACACAAATGTATTTTAATATTAGAGGAGTAGTACAAGTAAAAATTATTTTTATGTTAAGTGCCTTACATTTGTCCATGTACACGGTAAATGTTTGTGAAAACATTTACCGTGGAAGAACCATACTGCTTTATAGCAACAAACACAAAATTCCTTCAAACAAAAAACAGTAATGCATGTAAAGCTAACATAATTCCACAAATGGTAATACATTAAGAAACAACTGAGCTACAAAATCTCACATAGGTGACATACAAGATATTTAATATACTCGATTCATACAGTTCACTGAATAAAAGAGCAAAATGAAGTAACACTGAAATTCACGAAAAAGAGATAACTATACATTAATAGGTAAAACTATGCATTAACTTAAAAAGAAATCAGGAATTTAAAAATCAAAGTTCATGGAACTGTTTTCAAATAACTGGATGGATCAGAAAAGCTGATCCTCTGAAAATCAGGAATACATTATTTGCTGTTACCAAAACATTATTTGCTGTTTGCAAAATGGTCTTTTTATTCTTTACTGCTACTGCTGGTATTAGCGTTGGCTTTCTTTTTAATTAATAAGCATGGGAAAGAATAATTTCCAGTACTCTTATGGATTATCCCTGCTTTACACAATTGTTTTAATTCATTTTCAAGTACTGGTTTTACCATTTTTGTCAAGGGATATGCTTAGCACTGTATTCGGTACTGATGTAACAGTTTGAATTCAATTCAGGCACTATTTCCTCAGTCATTCCTAGCGTTTTGTGTGATTTTGAAAACATATCATAATTTTGCAATAATACTTTAAGCATTGTATGTCTCTCATTATTTTGTAAATGGTTTAATTCAAAATCTTGTGATGTTAATTCCGCTTTTCTTAAGGCTGAAATATCAGTTTTGGGGGTTGTCATTAAAACGTTCTATGTTATTATTTGTAAAATTCTGTCATTATTGTGTTGCTCTTACATTCCTGTTTAGCATTAGATCCTTACCTTCAAAATAATTTTCACTTAATTTTAATTTTATTGTTTTAGTTTCTTGAGAGAATAATTTAATTTTATTTGTCAAGCTTGCATTTAAGCATTGAATATATTCCACTTTTGCATGGTCATTTTTTGATTCCTGTGACGGTTCCCGATTTCTGTTTTTAAATGGGATGGATATTGATTCTTTTACAAATTTTAATGTTGATTTATTTGTGTCAACATTTGATGATTTTTAAGGAAGTCATATTCTAGAATTAATTCATAAGAGGTGTTGTTTAATTGTTTTGTTAAAAAAAATGAATTTTTACATCTTCTATTGGCGATTTTAAAACTAAAATTTATACACTTGGAGAACTGTATGTTTTCCTTGGTCATTGTTTGAATTTTGACTTGTCTAGATAGATAATTAACTTTAAATTTATTTTTGATTTTCTGAAATATTTGATTACGACAATAAACTTACACTAGCACCACTGTCTATGAGAGCAACTGGTTTTATATCATCTAAATTTATATTTATCATGGGCAGTGCATGAGTGGAAAGATTTTTTGAATGAAGGCCAAAGCCCACAGTGGGATATCAAGCCATTGAAGATGATGACAAAAAGTAGACTATGCTACATATATAATTTTATAATAATTTCTTGAAAAAAAAACAGGCATAGGATAAGTATTTTCTTCAAGCAATATTAAATTGTAATTAGCCGCAGTTTTATTTATTATGTTGTTAATATTTATATTTTCTACATTCAACAGCGATAGCATAAAAATTGGCAAAACTAAAAAATCAGTGGGTAACAAACTAATGATATTTTTGTTACATTTGTTACATGAAATGTTTATACAGAAATTATCAACTGAATAGGGGTTGGAAATAAAAAATTTTATTTTATTTAATATTTGACTCCGTCCTTACTCAGCTTATGGAAGTCAACAGCTCTTTCAATACAAAAATTTATAAACTAATAATATCAATGCGACAGAAGATGATAACAAGTTTCTAAATGTACAAATATTAAAAGAGAATGAAGTTTTCTTCTGCATCGCACATTTAAGCCACTTTCTTAAAGGAAAGTTTCACAAAAGTAAAAGTAAAACGATGTGTTTAATTAAGTTTACATTCAGCGAAAACAATCTTGACAAGAAAACAACGAATTGCACTCATTTTATCCAACAGCTAATAGATATTTTTCCTCTACTACCGAAATCAAGAGTAAAATTATTGTTTCAAAAGAACTTTTGGTAACAATTTATAAATCAAATTCACAAATGCAAAAAAGGCAGAACAACCCAAAACGTGTCCACTTGAAACCACAGTAATCCAAAAAGCAGTATTAATGACTAGTTTTCATATGCTTATTCAGATTGGATGATTGAGAAAAGCTCTTGGAACACACGTTGCAAGTAAACGGTTTGTCTCGTGTGTGAACACGCTGATGAAGAATAATGTGATCTTTCCTACTAAACCTTTTGCTGCAGTGGGGGCATTTGAAAGGCTTTTCTCCAGTGTGACATCTGATATGTCTCTGCATGATGTACAAACGTGAAGTAAAGTATACACACAGCTGGCACTGGAAGGACCTCCCACCATCGCTGTCACGACACACCAGGTATTTAGGTGAGCATTCAGGGACTTCGAGTGCATTGCTCTTTGAATCCAAAATACCACCTGAAATGTTAGAAAGCATAAAATCAATGCCCTTTGCATGGGAAACACGACGTATAAGCCCAGTGAAAAAAACTGCTTAAATAATTTTTTAATAAATTTGCATAGGTTTGCTATCTATGATAGTCATACACTGGAAGTTATCTAAAGATACAAAAACAGCACTAAGGAAAGTAAAATAAAATATATTTCGAAGCATTCAAGCAGTATCATTCAGTTCGGCAGAACAGAAAAATTTGAAAACTGAGCACCACCTAAATTACAATCACCACATAAATTAATTATCATCTGAGCTCTATCTATAGCAGTTGCTGTAAGATAGGTATTTTAGACGAAACTTTACGCAAAAACAATAGTAGGGCAACATTTTTCCACAAAAAAATCTTAATGCAATTATCTACTGCATATACAAATTATTTCATTTTTCTAAAATATTTATTTCATTTTATTTACATTAAAAAAAACGTGTAATCACTTTTGAATACTATATGTGCTTAATAGATTTGCCCACTTTTTAATTCGTTAAATAAAAAAAATGTTTGATTTAAGAATATAATAATAAAAAGTGTTTTTTTTTCTTTCTAATATACATTTTAAATTTCAAAACGTGTCTATTTACATTAAAAGTTCGGAAACATATCGTTTTTTTTTTATTTTTATTTTGTATATGTGAATAAACAAAGGATGACATCACATATAAAATGAGAGTATCATAATGGGCGAGCACGCATCTGCTTCTCTGTAAATATCGTGCAGGACGAAACTAATAAGGAATACATACTCGAACACCAAGAATATTCTGAAGATTGTTTAACGGTTTCAAATTCTTTTTACAGTGTGTTTGGTTAGTGTACATTAAAATTTTCTCAAAAAATAAAAGTCGCCAAGTTGGCGACATTCCGCCAAAATCACCAAGCGTTATGGACGGAGAAATGAGTTATTCTTACAGCAGATAAATGACTATTGGCGTTCAAATACAAAAGTATTACTTTCCATGAATGGAACGAGCTAGATCCACGAGAATGATGTCACCGATGATGATTTTTTCAATGATGATTTTTTCAAAAAGTCATTCGAAAATTTAGGGAGGTTCCGAACATTCGATTGCGTTTAAAGACAATAGGCTTCCAGTATTCACAGATTATAATTTTTGTACCAAATTTTGTTCGAATCGGTTCATTCGCTCGTCAGTTATCATCTCCACTGACTGACTGACACACACACACACACACAAAGAGAGAGAGAGAGAGAGAGAGAGAGAGAGAGGAGAGAGAGAGAGAGAGCGAGAGAGGAGAGAGAGAGGGGAGAGAGAGAGAGAGAGAGAGAGAGAGAGACATCAACTCAATAACGTCTGATTCGAGATCAGGGATGCTTGAAATGCACTCTCCCGTCGAAAACTCGAATTCGAATTTTCGACCCCGTCACAATACTTTCCTTATACATTATATGTATATAAGGAAGGTCACAAACAACCTGTATATATAACTAACAAACTGCATATATAATACTGGACAACATGGCACGCATACAAATGCAATAGTATTATTTAAATAGCTTAATCATTTATTTGGAAAGTAAAAAGATAATTTTTACACAATTACCAAATGACAAGCAATAACATTTAAGTTTAAAAAGCAAATTAAAATAGTTAAGAATGGAAACTTAAAAGTTATGACATTATAACATTTTCAAAAGTAGCGCTCGACACAGAAAAAATGATAAACATATAGTAACAAAAGAATATATAAAATGTAAAATAGAATGATAATTAACGTAAAATTGTTCACAATACAATAACAGTAAAAAATATTCGGTAACGACGAATAATAATAAACTTGCTATGATATAATTTATTTTTACTCTCATTTACAGAATATTGCAGAAGAAAATTGACTTCAAATCGTTGGAGAAATTCACAATATTCGCATGTGTTAAACAGCAGGTTAAGCTAAAAGTCACAATAAGAATGACAAAACTGAAATTTAGTAAAAGGCATTAAACAAAATAAAACTATCAATGAGCAATCAAAAATTTTAAAATGCACCAAAGAAATTAATAGAAAAGAGGAATATCGTAATGTTCACATATTTTCAAACAGGTTAAACCATAAACCAGAGTCTGAAGGAGAAAACTCAAATTCAATAAAATACATAAACAAATTGAAATTACATGTAATTCAGTACAAAAAAGGGGGAAAACCAAGGAAAACAAACTTTTGCATTCTATTACACACTATAAGTAAACCCAGTTTTAATTTGACAATATGGAGTCATTATACAGTTCTGGAAATAAAAATTCACTGGAATAAATTAATAAAGGCAACGAAATGACTACTACTATCACAATTACGATATGAAAAGGAATACAATACATAAAATATTTTTGTTTATAAATTATACAATCAGCTAGTTGTTTACCATACTGATTGTAGAATTGTCGCTGATTTCGTGTTTCTATTTCTCGTTCCTGCCGATTCAAAGTTACATGGTTCCAATAATGGTAATTGATTAAATATAAACACTGACAAAATAACACATGGTGGAAGAACAGATTTCAATACATAAGAGAATTGTAAAAGTTTTGACATAATGATATATGGTATATACATTTCAAATATATATATATATATATATATTTGTTCTAAAATTTTTATTTTATTAGTTTTTAATGTCAATAATATTGGTATTTCAAATGTTTATTTACTTTACAGTGTGTAAAATCAAAAAAAAAGTATCTAACATTGAAAATGAAAATATAAAAATAATTTATGTACTTTCCAAAGAAACTATCGTAACATTCGTAAATATCTAATCTACTCGTAGCTATTTAATTCACTTAAATTTTCTAAAAATAAAATTTAAAAAAAATTATTTTTAAAAGCTTAGGACGGCTAAATGGGAAAACGATAACATAACAAAGGAAATGCAGTGTGTCAGAATTAGTGTGCAGGGGCAGAACGTATAATGTTCAAGTAACGAGAATCACTTCAGGATCCTCAGACGTAACTCTTAAAGTAGTAACTCTTAAAGTAGTAACTCTTAAAGTAGTGTAGATGAGGAATCTGAACGATGAAAAGTATTTTTACACCACTACAGTACATTTGGTTATTACAAGTGAAAAGAAAATATAAATTAAAGTCTTGATTAAAAAAACGCTCGGAAATTACAAATTCAAATCAATTTTTTACAACAACGGATTATCTTATGTTGCAAATATTAAGAATAAAAAATGCTTGCATAACACATATCTGATAATAATTTATAAAAGTATTTGACAGGTACAAATAAGAAAAACAACCAGAAAAGTTTGCATTTGAAACGATCAATCTCTATTAAACAAAATGAAAACAGAATTAATTTCTTTAAATTGGATGATTGAGAAAAGCTCTTGGAGCACACTCTGCAAGTAAACGGTTTCTCTCCCGCGTGAACTCGCACACGAAGGGCCAAGTGAACTGTTTGCTGCAGTGGCAGCATATAAAAGGCTTTTCTCTTGTGTGAATATGTCTCCTCTGTGAACATAATTGGCACATGGCTGACTTCCTATTGGTGTTCACACAGACTTGATATTTAGGTGATGATCCCCAGGCACAATAGTATGCTCTGAATAACTCGCCGGTTGATCCAAAAAGCAAAATCTAAAAATAACACACAATTAACTATAAACAAACAATAGCATTTAGGCTTTACAGACTTCTAAATAGAACATTGTGTTAATAAAAAATAGTTGGTTACTAAATTCGTGTGATATTACGAGCTTAATTAATTACACTTGGAGAACTGTATGTTTTCCTTGGTCATTGTTTGAATTTTTACTTGTCTAGATAGATAATTAACTTTAATTTTATTTTTGATTTTCTGAAATATTTGATTACGACAATAAACTTACACTAGCACCACTGTGTATGAGAGCAACTGGTTTTATATCATCTAAATTTATATTTATCATGGGCAGTGCATGAGTGGAAAGATTTTTTGAGGAAGGCCAAAGCCCACAGTGGGATATCAAGCCATTGAAGATGATGACAAAAAGTAGACTATGCTACATATATAATTTTATAATACTTTCTTGAAAAAAAAAACAGGCATAGGATAAGTATTTTCTTCAAGCAATATTAAATTGTAATTAGCCGCAGTTTTATTTATTATGTTGTTAATATTTATATTTTCTACATTCAACAGTGATAGCATAAAAATTGGCAAAACTAAAAAATCAATGGGTAACAAACTAATGATATTTTTGTTACATTTGTTACATGAAATGTTTATACAGAAATTAAACTGAATAGGGGTTGGAAATAAAAAATTTTATTTTATTTAATATTTGACTCCGTCATTACTCAGCTTATGGAAGTCAACAAGCTCTTTCAATACAAAAATTTATAAACTAATAATATCAATGCGACAGAAGATGATAACAAGTTTCCAAATGTACAAATATTAAAAGAGAATGAAGTTTTCTTCTGCATCGCACATTTAAGCCACTTTCTTAAAGGAAAGTTTCACAAAAGTAAAAGTAAAACGATGTGTTTAATTAAGTTTACATTCAGTGAAAGCAATCTTGACAAGAAAACAACGAATTGCACTCATTTTATCCAACAGCTAATAGATATTTTTCCTCTACTACCGAAATCAAGAGTAAAATTATTGTTTCAAAAGAACTTTTGGTAACAATTTATAAATCAAATTCACAAATGCAAAAAAGGCAGAACAACCCAAAACGTGTCCACTTGAAACCACAGTAATCCAAAAAGCAGTATTAATGACTAGTTTTCATATGCTTATTCAGATTGGATGATTGAGAAAAGCTCTTGGAACACACGTTGCAAGTAAACGGTTTTTCTCCTGTATGAACACGCATGTGGATACAAAGAACAGATTTATATGCAAAACCTTTGCTGCAGAGGTTGCATTTGAACCGTTTCTCCTTTGTATGACGAGGAGGCATATGACGCGGAAGGTTCCACTTGCCTGCAAACGTTTTACTGTGGCATTGGAAGGGCTTTCCTCCAGCGTGAACTCTGATATGAGTCTCCATATCAGCTTCATGAGAAGATGAGTGCGCGCATATTTGACACTTGAAGAACATCCTGTTGTTGATGACACACACTTGATATTTAGATGATAATCCAGACACAATAGTGTGCTTTGAATAGCTATCTGAAAAACAAAACACCAAGAATTATACAAATAATAGAACTAAGCAATGGCAGCTAAGTTTTATAAACTTCTAATTAAAAAATTATATTAATATAATGCTTCAATTATCTAATTAGTTGCATACATTACACATAGTTATGGAATTATATAGCGAATGTATACATTGCATAAACTCACAGTTCCATATATAAAATATCAATTAAAAGTTAGTAACATATTTGAAAGCAGATAAAAGGTTGTATAGGAACAAGTCGAAATAAATTAAGAGCAACAGCTCCTTAGAAAATACAAATATATTACACTCATTTTAGCTTCATATTCAATCATTTTTTATCCATATAAAATAGTATACAAATTAAAACCAAAAATTAAAAAAAAAACATATATCAGCAAATATTTTAAACAAAACATAACATATTCACGATGAACTTAAAAAGTTACTAGACATTCTAGAACATTAAAACACGCAAATATTCAAATAACAACGTTTTGTTTGAAAATCTACGTATAAGAATCAGCGTCAGAAAGAACTTCTTGTTATTTTTATGGAATTTAGGGGATGATTCAAACACAATAGTATCCTTCAAAGAGCTTCTCAGTTCATCTGAAAAACAAAGCACAAAAATTGACACAATTAACATAAACCAAAAAATAACATTATAGTTTTGCAGATTTCAAAACGAAGCATGACAGTAAGCTAAAGTTTCAGCTATTATATTTATGTGATATATGATCTAAAATGGTTATATACATTATATATAGTGATTGAGTTATAGTGGATACATATATAGCACATGTGCCAACGGCCCTACCATGCTGAAAACACCGGTTCTCGTTAGATCACCGAAGTCAAGCAGCATCGGGCGCGGTTAGTACTTGGGTGGATGACCACCTGGGAACACCGCGTGCTGTTGGCACATTTCGGGCGCAGTAGCCCGGTGGTTTGCACGCTGGATATGCACGCTGCCACAACTTCCGCCGTGTTCATGCGGAGTACGATCACGTTAAACATGTGGGTCTGAAAGTCCTTCCGAGAGGTTGGTGGTAAGGGAAGGACGGTACGGTCCCTGTGGATGCCTCCCCTACTGGGTTCCGGTCTAAATTAGGTGGCACTTCCCGGCCGTCCAAATGATTACCTTACACCTTTCTGATAGGTCGGACGGTCTGGGTCTCAAACAAACAAACAAACATACTGGAATGTGTATACTATTTTATATGGATAACATTTATATAATGTAGGAGTATAAAATATAGGAAGCATTGTTTGAAACACGATTGGGATCAGATAAAATGCTGTTTAGAAGCAGGCCATTGCGGTTTAAGGGCAGCTCATCAGAAAAGTTAAACACACTACAATGCTTTCTCGTATTCTATTATAATTTTTCATCCATATAAAATAGTATGTAAATTTAGAAGCAAAAATATACTGAAGGAATAGGGGAATAACAAAGTATTACACGCTTATCGATGAAGGAGAATATCACAATATTCACATATTTCAGATAAGTAAAGTTAGAAATTACAACACAAAAAAGAAAACCAAAATGCAGTAAAAGTTATAAACAAATTAAACTATAGGCTAAATCCCAGAGACCGGGACAGTCGTTTTTTTTTATCGCGCCAAATCGGCGATAAGCGGAGTGCTATGTTGCAAACTTGGTAACTCTTTAACTCTTCATGATCATGGTAACCTGGCGAGTTGGTGGATACTATGGCAATCATCTCAACATCGGGCGCCAGAAAAGTCGCCAAATTCAAAACCGTACCGGTCTTCGGGATAATGCCAAACTATATATAATTCACTAGTTAAAAAAGTGTTGAAGACCCAGACCACACAACCAACCCTAGGGTTTACGGTAGCAATATGTGTGGCCGGAGTTAAAAAAGTGTAAATTAATAAAAACATTTTTCGTTTGCTTTCACACACTATAACTACCATATATAATATTTCAGGCGCGGTAGCCCGGTGGTTTGCGCGCTGGATTTGCACGCTGCCACAACTGCCGCCGTGTTCATGCGGAGTACGATCACGTTAAGCATGTGGGTCCATAAGTCCCTCCGAGAGGTTGGTGGTAGGGGAAGGAGGGTACGGTCCCTGTGGATGCCTCCCCCACTGGGTTCCGGTCTAAATTGGGTGGCACTTCCCGGCCGTCCAAACAGTTACTTTACACCTTTCTGGTAGGTCGGACGGTCTGGGTCTCAACAACAACAACACTATAACTACCATCTCTCCCGGCCACACACTAGACTGCCGTAAGCCTTAGGGTTGGCTGTGTGGTCTGGGCCTTCAACACTCTAACTACCTTGAATGTATTTTTAATAACATTCACTCAAATATACAAGGCATTATCCACAGACACTAAAACAAAATAACAAATGCTAATGAAATAACTACCATACAATATGTAAATTAATATATTTCAATTTAATCTTCTTATAAAAGAATCAGCTACTTGTGCATTATACCAACCAACATTGGCGATTTTTAAAAACGGCACATTTTGATGTTCTTTCCTCCCAATTCAAAACTACATGGGTACTATAAACAGGACACAACACATTATAAACAATAACAAAACACAATATGCTGTAAATACCGACTTAAATACATTATAATATTACTAAAATTCTAAAGCAATGATCTGCTGTATATAAATTTCGAAAACATATTTTTTGCTTTAAACTTTAGATTCATTAATTTACATTTCAAAAATATTTTATTCATTTTCAAAACAATAAACTTTCAATTTGTTCGATAAATTTTCAATACATAAAATAAAATAAAAATGAACTTTAATAATCTAAATTTTAAAAGGTTGTGTTTCCTTTCCAAGAAAAAAAGAACAATCAATTTAAAAAACGTATTTGTTTACATTTAAATGATTTAATTTTTACAGTTAAAAGCTTAGCTCACATAAATAGACAAACGCTGACGTCGCGTGCAAAACACCATGGACCATAACAGACAAGTACGCTTCTTTTGTGGCCTTAACATCGTGAATGTCTGTATGTAAAAGTGCCAGGAATAATTTTAGATCCATATGTTATTCTTAAAAAAAAAGGCAGAACAGTTTTTAACATGTTAAATTGTTTTAACACAACCAATATGTGTTTGGCCAGTTTACAACACCTGAAAATCTTATGGATAAGAAAAGCTTGGGAAGTACAAATTAAGTTAGTTTTCATGCAACGGAAGTACATATTATATACTGTTCCTAAGATAAGGAATAAAACATTTTTGCCAAAGGAATACCTGGTAACAATTCATAAAAGAAATTGGTAAATACAAAGAAGTAAATACAAAGGAAAATTTGAAATTTGAAACCACAATACTCTTATTAAGCCAAGTAATGAATGTTGTTTTTTTCAGTTGTGCGTTTGAGTGAACAGATCTATAATATAATCCATTTTCCATTCTTGGCGGTTTCAGGTGAGATTCTGGCAACTATTTCAGCGTCTTTTGTTGGCATTTTTTTTGGCGCCAAGGTAAAAATCGCAACATTCCATCCTATCGAACGTTTTCAGCGTTTTTTGTCGATCTGTTATCGACTTTTTGTCGCCATTTGAGCAATAGTTGATCTGTAGCAATTCAAACACTGGCCTACGCCCACTACATAATATCACAGAATTCGGTCCAGCTGGATGTCGGCGGTCGCACTTAACAATATCTGTCTGTACAACAAATTTTCTGTGGCTAATAGAGCACGACATGAAAATCAGAAAATTCTCTGACTTTTACGTTGGCGACAAAAGGGTGACAAAGCACGACAAAAGTTGCCAAAACAGAATGTTGCTATTTTTACCTTGGCGATAAAAGGGCGACAAAAGACGCTGAAAGTGTTATTAAAATGGGATGTTCTCCAAATTATAGATTACCAGAATCTCACCTGAAATCGCCAAAAATGATAAAGGGATTATACAATATCTGAAGCCGTTTACGTTGGATAACACCTTTTACCACACGTTGTACATAAAGGGTCTTTCGCGTGTGTGAACACACACATGAGCGGCAACGAGTTGTTTCGTGGTCAACACTTTGCTGTGCTGAAAGACTTTTATCCCGAGTGGATTTAGATATGACTCTTTACATGTTACGCCCATGTAGGTGAGTATTCGCACAACTGACACTCGAAAGATTCCCCCATCTCTCTTCGAACACACCGGGCATTGAGGTGAACATCGAGCAACTTCACTTGCACTGCTCTGAGAATTCAAAACACGCCCTGAAAAGTAAAAAGTATAAAACTAATATAAATCAAATGATAAAGAATGTGTATATATATATATATATATATAAGGCGGACTTTCTTTAATAAAAATAACAAGTGTAAGCTTAAACTGTATAAAATCCTAAAACACAAGAATGATCAATCATGCATAAAGCATTGATTATGAAACACTGCAATTTTATTTAAACATCTTTAAAATGCGATACAATCTCGGTAATATTTTTAAAATTATCAAAATACTACATTAATGTATAATATTTGAAAACTTAAACCTTCATTGAAAAAAATGTACTTCATTCAAATGACGGCATTGAAATATAAATTTCCTGATTTAAACATCTCTAAAATGCGATACATTCCTCGGTAGTATTTTTAAAATTATCATAATACTACAATAATTTATTATATTTGAAAACATCGAAAACAAATTAACTTTATTCAAATGACGTCATCAAAATATAAATCGCCTGGCTCTCTCTATAAAAGCAACATTTCATTCTTAAACATTTTCCATTCCTTTCATTCATCGCAATATTATAATAATTTATTTTATTTAAAAACTATTATTTTATTTAACCATGGAGGTACAAGTAATTTAACTCTATGCTTAAAACTTCATCGAAAAAATCGTTTTCTTCTCTGTGTAAAATCTATGAATTTTTCATTCATATCAGCTATATTGCACACTCAATGAGCTAAATAATTTTGGGTTAAAGAAATGCAGCAATTCTTATACAACTCATTCTACATCTTTTGGTGTTTACATTCTCCATAAGTGAAAATTAGGCTTCGTTGTAGAAATAATCAAAGTTGGATGACTATTTAAACTCAAATATATTGTAATTGCGTTGTTTCAATATGTAGATGCACAGAATTTAAGCAAAAATAAAACGATTTTAGGACGGATACAACACTCAATATGAATTAAAAAGAACTTTAAAAATCACGATTTTGACACAAGATGCATGCCATATTTTATTTTGAAGTGGGTCACGTGATCTCTTCATATAAAGGGTGTAATTATTATTTTAATTTTTATTTAAAAAACTACTGAATATATTTTGATAAAATTGTTTTTATTTATTTTATGGAATAATTTGAATATTTTCTAAAATGTTCGAAGCAATTCGTGAATTTTAAATTCGTTTAAAAAATGTTTGAAGAATTAGGTCCCATAGTGTTCAATGTATTTCATTTTTTCAACCCGGGTTCAATCCAAAACTGATATTATTCATTTATATTCCTATAGGTCTCACAGAACGTCTGAGCAACATACTACAATTTTATTTAGATAAAGTCATTTTTACGGCAGTTATCTTGCTAACGGAAAGACAGGCAGACAGACAGAATGAATGAACAAAGTCATAAACACTTTTCAACTATGTTGTAAAATGTTAAAAACACCAATTAACGTAATTTACAAACAATAAAGTACATTGTCAACCATTTCTCCAACCTCCTTTCTTTTCTGCCGGCTGCAGCCACATACCATCTCGGGTCTGGCAGTTCGCTTCAAACAAACCTGGTTGCCAGCTTCCCCAGCCTCAGCCTATTTAAATTTTACCACTGTTAACCATTGATCGACTGTAGCAAAATTCTCCTCATCGAAACTTGAGGCTGAGATTTCTCGGTTATATATTTTAAAAATATTTTTTATAGAATAAAGAAATTGTGCTCATACTAAGCACACTCATAGAATAATGCAGATTAATATCAAATTCCATCAAAAAGACATACACAAAAATATGCACATCATTAAAAAGCGTCCATGGACGTCAATGTCTGCAAATGGAAATCGAACTGCTTGGGATAGGGTATGTCAAATACCTGTCTTTTTGGGAGGTTCTTCGTTAGGGATGGACGCTGTTCCACCCGTAAGCAAAATAAACGTAAACCTGCAATAAACTGTTTTGCAAAAGAACTCAAGTAAACTGTTGTTTCTTCTATTTCTCACAAAGCTTATGGAGTAATCTCCAAGAAGTTGGCCTATATTCTAAGTACACCGTGGAAAGTACACCATTGCAACGAATTAATTTTCACTGCATGAATTTGTATTACAAGTCAGGTCGCTAAATGCAATAGTCTTTGTTCCCACATGCCATGTTACAGAAACGTTTGAAGCCTTGCAAGATTCCACATATTACCAAGAACACGAGGATGAATTATCACCTCTGAATCATTATTTTGAAGATGTCTGGATAGGTAGAATAGACAGAAGAGGTAACAGAAAACAGTCACTATTTGCCCATTAGATCCTGTCTAAATTGGGTTTCAATTTGTAATAATCAACATTCGACACAATGAAAACAATGCGAAAATACAAAAGAATGAAAATACTGATTGAAATGCATTAAAATAATAGTTAAAATGTTAAGGCTAAATAATAAAAATCTTAATCATAAAATGCATAGTATTTGTAGTCATTTACATTAAAAAACATTTTATTCTCTTTTGAACATTATAATTTTTTAAAATATCTGCTCAATTTTAGTACGTTAAATTTAAGGATAATATTTAATTTGAATAATGCAAATTTAGAAAGTTTTGTTTACTAATCAAATAAACAATTAAATCTGAAAATGTTTCTTTTCACTCTTAAGTGATACAAATTTCTAAAGTAAATCGATTAAAATCTTTGCACACGGTAAAAACGCAAACGATGAAGTCGCATGTGAAACGCAGTATATCAGGATTAAAATCAAGCTGTTGATTTGGCTCTCAATGTTGTGCAGGACAGCACGTATACTCAAGTTGCAAACATCATTTCCGAATTCCCAAAAGTTATTCTTAAAATAAGAACTGTAAAAACCCTTTCAAAATCTATTTACACACTACAGTGCGTTTGGTAAGTGTTCGTTAAAATTATCATGGTAACGAAGATAAAAAGGTAAATGACAAATGTCCTCCAGTAACGAAAATATATTATCATCAGCAAACGAAGATTAAGCATAACAACATTTGTGACTAACAAATTTTTGGTAATAATTTATAAAAGTGTATAAAAAATACGAAAAAATAAAATCAACCAGAAAGACTACATTTGCTTAAGTACAAAGCATTTTTGCATTAGATTAAATATAAAGCAGTTTACATTTGAAACTAAAACTTTCTGTTAAACGAAGTTAATGATGTCTTTTCAGATGTCTATTTAAATTGGATGAATGAGCATATTTCTTGGAACACAGGTTGCAGGTAAATGGTTTATTTCCGGTGTGAACACGCATATGATCGACAACGTGATGTTGACATCTAAACTGTTTGCTGCAATGGTGACATTTGAAAGGCTTTTCTCCTGTGTGAGTTCTGATATGGCACTTCATATTGGACACTTTTGAAGACGAGTAGGCACACAACTGGCACTGGAAGAGTTTCCCACCACCAATCTTCGGCCACACCAGGTATTTAGGCAAATGTTGAGAGACTTCACTTGTAGTGTTCATGCAATCCAATATTCGACCTGGAGGGTAAACGGAATAAAATTGCTGTCATTTACATGTGGCACACGAAATATCAATCGAGTGATAAAAAAACTGTTTCAGTGCAAATCTTAAAAAATGCGAATAAGTTTAGTACTTATGTAATGTATATATTTAAAAACAATTTTCTCGCTTTCGAAACGATTTTCGAACGAGGATTTCTCTCGCTATGAATCATAATAAGCGAATTGGATTAACTTCATTATAAGCTCTGTGATATAATAATTGGACCTCAAGTAAACCTTATTCCTAAGGTATGCTGGTGAGTTGATTTCAAAGAATGTAACGTAATAAATTGTCATTACTTTTTAATGTTTTTGGATTAATTATCACGATACAAAGAAAATTGTAATCAGAATAATTAACACCACGTGATTGCTATGATGACCAGCGTACCCTCAGATACTAAGTTAATGTTAAAGAACATATGTATTCATCATTGGATACACATTTCATAGCAAATTTATACTTTACATGCAGATAAACCAATGGAGGGTTTGCTATAATTTTTTTCAATAAATTATTTCCACATTTGTGTGGTACTTATGTTCAAATCGCACTCCAAAAGCAGTAACTACCCTTACTTTTATACTCTTATGATCACCAGAAAGTTATTTCAAAATAAATCGATTTCGAGTTAATTTTACTTTCAAACAGCATGAAACACAAATGACTTTCAAATTCAAAAGAAGTAAAACACATCAAAATCGAATTTGACTAAAATATCTTAAATTTATTTAAATTAAAATTGAAAGAAGTAGAATATTTTGTTTTTTGAATATCCTGATCGGCAGGCGTAATGAGACAAAAAGTATAAATTAGGTTTATTTTGCCTCAACCAATTCCTTATACCAATGTGATCAAATTAAAAAACAAAGATACATATTTAACAATGATTTTAAGCAAACCATAATAACATTTTCCATCTGCACTTAATTTAGACCTATTAAAACTTTTCAACACTTAAAAAAAAAAAGTATTGTGGTAAATACAAAAAAATAGTTCCTGTTTCTATTGAATACTACCATCCGAATTTAAATTATTGATCGCAAAAAAGCGAGAAAAAAAACATTTTTTCTTACCACAGATTGTAAAACTTTCTGCAAATTCTGCAATAAATTCAGTTTTGTCGAAATTTAGATCAATTAGAGGAAATGAGTCAGGATTAATATCAAGCACGTATAAACGCGATAAAATATTCCAATACGTGCAAATCCATTCAAAAACTCGATTTTCGATTTGTATATCAGTAGATTTATACATTTGTACATTAGTACATTTACACATCTATCTGTATTAAAGAGAAAAAGTACATCAAAAGGAAATATATATATATATATATATATATATATATATATATATATTACACCGCACGGTCAGGCATACAATAGGGTATTAACAAGTGGTTTTGTAACATGTTTAGGACCAAACAAAAGGCTGTTTAGAATAGAATCAGGTAAGTACGTCACAGTTTAAGAGCAGTTAATCAGAAAATTTAAACACCAAAAAATGTCATCCATATGACATTTTACACAAATTAAAAATATATTAACTCGAGTTTGGCTCAACTAGACTCTCTCATACCAAAACTCTAATTTTATTGTCAAATTTTATAAGGAAACAAATTTAAAAATCGGTATAGTATGTCCAATTCATTACAACTATAGCGTGTTACCCTTCACCTTAAAGGACCTTCACCTTAAATCTTTCGATTGATACCATATTTGACAATGTATACCCCGTGGTAACCTGCTCCCACAGGGAGAGCCAATGACTTCAAGAACATAAACAATTGCATCGCAAATATTTTTCACAACAATGATTGAAATTCATTCTTGTCAATCATTAATCAGGAATCATTGTATCGTGATCATTAAGCCATACATAAATCCTTGTATGCATGATTACGGCAAATTTTGTTCTTTGTTGAAATGTTCCAAAAATTTAAAATTTCGAATATATTTTGAAGTTTTATTTGTAATTTCAAACATTCTATCTAGTTATAGATTTTCTATAACGAAGCTGGATATCCATTAATTGTTGGCTGCTATTGTGTGCACAAGAAATCCACCACACAGTCATCAGTCCAAAAATAGTCAAAACGTGTTCGGGTCTTAAAACATATATTAGCATAAAAATCTGGAATTCGAAAATTTTCGGGAAATTAATTTTTTTCCTCAATACTACGTATGAGAATGCTTGGTATAGTGCAAATACTTAGATACAAACTTGCCCCACAACTAGTGGAGAAAAAACAAGAAACGCTGAAACATTGAAAAAGATAAAAAGATCAAACAAAAGCATAATTGAATAACAATAAAAGCAGATATTCCTAAAGTAAGATTAATGAAATGTTTTCATATGCTTCTTTAAGTTGGAGGAATCAGCAAAGCTCTTGGAGCATTCGCTGTCTCTCTCCTGTATGAACACGTATATGGACGGAAAGAGAATTTTTCTGAGCAAAACCTTTACTGCAGTATTGACATTTGAACCGTGTCTTTCCTGCATGACAACACAGCTCCATTTCCGTGTAAATGTTTTGCAGCAGGGGTGGCATTGAAAGGGTCTTTCTCTAATATGACTCTTAATAGTAGCCTTATATGAAGTTGTGTACGCCCAAAATTGGCACTTGAAGGACTTCCTGTTGTTGACGACACACACTTGATACTTAGCCAACGGCCGTACCGTGCTGAAAACACCGGTTCTCGTTAGATCACCGAATTCAGGCAGTATCGGACGCGGTTAGTACTTGGGTGGGTGACCACCTGGGTTGTTGGCACATTTCGGGCGCGGTAGCCCGGTGGTTTGCGCGCTAGATTTGCACGCTGCCGCAACTTCCGCCGTGTTCATGCGGAGTACGATCACGTTAAACATGTGGTCCGTAAGTCCTTCCGAGAGGTTGGTGGTAAGGGAAGGAGGGTACGGTCCCTGTGGATGCCTCCCCCACTGGGTTCCGGTCTAAATTGGGTGGCACTTCCCGGCCGTCCAAACAGTTACCTTACACCTTTCTGGTAGGTCGGACGGTCTGGGTTTCAACAACGACAACACACTTGATACTTAGGGGATGATCCAGATAAAATAGCATTGTTTCAATAGTTTTCCAAATTATCTAAAAAACAAAACACAAAAAATTACACAATTAATTAGAAACAAACACTATCATTTAAGTTGTATAGACTTCTAATGAAGCATGATATAAGTCGAATGCTTCTGTTATTAAACTGAGGTGATATACAACAAAACAATAAACAATTAAACAAACACTAAACTATAAACAATTAAAAAGCATTAAACAATTAACAAATAAAGCAAGCAATAAGATTTATTGCACTCATTTTATCCAACAGCTAATAGATATTTTTCCTCTACTACCGAGATCAAGAGTAAAATTATTGTTTCAAAAGAATTTTTGGTAACAATTTATAAATAAAATTCGCAAATACAAAACAGGCAGAACAACCCAAAGCGTGCCCACTTGAAACCACAGTACTCCAATAAGCAGTATTAATGACTAGTTTTCATATGCTTATTCAGATTGGATGATTGAGAAAAGTTCTTAGAACAAACACATGTTGCAAGTAAACGGTTTCTCTCCTGTATGAACACGCATGTGCTTACAGAGAGCAAGCAGATTTATAAGCAAATCCTTTACTGCAGAGTTGGCATTTAAACCGTTTCTCTCCTGCATGACAAAGCATATGATGTCAAGTGTCCATTTGGCTACAAACGCTTTAACACAGTGGTGGCATTGGAAGGTCCTTTCTCCAGCGTGAACTCTGATATGAGTCTCCATATCAGCCTCATGAGAAGTTGAGTGCGCGCATATTTGACACTTGAAGGACTGCCTGTTGTTGATGACACACACTTGATATTTAGATGATGATCCAGACACAATAGTGTGCTTTGCATAGCTATCTGAAACACAGAACACCAAGAATTACACAAGTAACAGGAACAAGCAATGACAGCTAAGTTTTATAAACTTCTAAATAAAAAATTATATTAATATAATGCTTCAATTATCCAAATAGTTGCATACATTACACATAGTTATGGAATTATATAGTGAATGTATACATTGCATAAACTCACAGTTCCATATATAAAATATTAATTAAAAGTTAGTAACATATTTGAGAGCATATAAAATGTTGTATAGGAAGAAGTCGAAATAAATTAAGAGCAGCTCCTTAGAAAATACAAATATATTGCACTCATTTTAGCTTCATATTCAATCATTTTTCATCTCTATATAATAGTATACAAATTAAAACCAAAAATTAAAAAATACATATATCAACAAAGATTTTAAACAAAACATAATAACATCTTCACGCTTAACTTAAACTAGGCATTCTAGAACATTAAAACACATAAATATCCAATTAACGTTTTGTGTGAAAATCTACGTATAAGAATCAGAGTCAGAAAGGACTTCTTGTTATTTTTATGGAATTTAGGGGATGATTCAGACACAATAGTATCCTTCAAAGAGCTTCTCAGTTCATCTAAAACACAAAGCACAAAAAATTACACAGTTAACATAAACCAATGAACAACATTAAAGTTTTGCAGACCTCAAAATGAAGCATGATACTAAGCTAATGTTTCTGTTATAAAATTAATGTGATATACGAACAAAAATGGTAAAATACATTATAAAAAGTTACTGAGTTATAGTGGATACATACATAGTACGGACAAATACACACTGGAATTTGTATACTAAATTGTATGGAATAAAAAATTATAGAATACAGGAATATAACATATAAGAAACATTCTTTAAAACGCGATTGGGATCATGTAAAATGCTGTTTAGAAGTAGGTCAGTGCTCTTTACCAGCAGTTCATCAGAAAAGTTAAACACACTACATTGCTTCCTACCCCGTATTCTATAATTCTTCATCCATATAAAATAGTATGCAAATTCAAAAGCAAAAATATTCTAAAGGAATGGGGTAATAACGAAGCATTACACGCGTAGCAAGTGGTCATTAGGCCTCTGATGATTAAGATAATGTTTCGTTATTACATTAATATGTATACATTTGAGGTAAAATGGTAAAAAACATTAGACGTCGCTCTTGAGTTATATATAACTCTTGAGTTATATATAACTCACACTGCAATAAAAAATAAACAATAATCAAGTTATCATATAGTAATACACTTATATTTTAGTTGTTGGCATTACCTTACTTCATAAATATTTTAAAGTAAACAGAATAAAATAGCCAAGAATCGATGAAAGATAATATAACAATATTCACGTATTTCAAGCAATATATTAATTAAAAATCACATCATGAAATGGAAACCCGAAATAGAATAAAAGACACAAAATAAAAGACATGAAAGATAAAAAATGAAACTAGTATAATTCTGTGATAAAAAAAGGCGTAAACTAAGGAAAATAAATTTTAACATAACAACCGCCATTTACAATTTAACAATAAGTAGAACATTCAATGAAGAAAATTGTATTAGAAGGAAATACTAAAATAACATAATATATGCAAAGTAACTACTATAAGAAAAGAAATACAATATGTAAGATAACATATTTCAAAGTGTATGCAAATTAAAGAATCAGTTACTTATGCCAGTAAAGCGACCCCTGTTGGCGAACTATAAAAATGAGCTCTATTTTGGTTCGCTGTTTTCAATATTTTTCTACTAATTCTGATCTAGATGGGTGTAATAATCAACATTCGACACAATAAAAACAATGCAAAAATACAAAAGAATGAAAATACTGATTGAAACACATTAAAATAATAGTTAAAATCTTAAGGCTAAATAATAAAAATCTTAATTATAAAAATGTGTAGCATTTGTAGCCATTTACATTAAAAGAAACATTTATCTTTCCAACATTATAAATTTTTAAAATATCTGCTCATTTTTCAATACGTTAAATTTAAGAACACTATTTAATTTTTAAAATGCTAATTTAAAAAGTGTTGTTTACTTTTCAAATAAACAATTAAATCTAAAAATATTTCTTTTTACACTTAAGTGATGTAAATTTCTAAAGTAAATCGTTTAACATCTTTGCACTAGATAAATAGGCAAACGATGAAGACATATGTGAAACTCAGTATATCAGAATTGTAATTAAGCTGTTGTTTCGGCTCTCAATATTTTGCAGGACAGCACGTATACTCAAGTTACAAAAATCATTTCCAAATCCTCAAAAGTTATTCTTTATTAAGAACTGCAAAACCGTTCAAAAATATATTTACACACTATAGTGTCTTTTGTTAGTGTACGTTATAATTATCTTTGTAATAAAAATAAAGGTAAATGACACATTTCCTCTAGTCACGGAAATATATCCTCATCAGCAACCACGATTAGGAATACAGCATTTATGCCTAACAAATTTTTGGTAATAATTTGTAAAAGTAAAATAAAATACAAAGAATTAAAAAAAACCCAAAAAATCTACATTTGAAACCACAATTCTCTATTTACCAAAGTAATATATTATCATCCGTGAGCAAGATTAAGTATAAAGCATTTTAGCATTAGATTAAGTATAAAACAGTTTACATTTAAAACTACAGCGTTTTGTTGAAAAAAGTTAATGGCGTTTTCTCAGATGTCTATTTAAATTGGATGAATGCGCAAATCTCCTGGAACACACGGTGCAGGTAAATGGCTTCTCTCCTGTGTGAATACGCATATGACTGGCAGTATTATATTTACAACTAAATTGTTTGCTGCAGTGGTGACATTTGAAAGGCTTTTCTCCTGTGTGAGTTCTGATATGATGCTTCATATTGGACACTTTTGAAGACGAGTATGCACACAACTGGCACTGGAGGAGTTTCCCACCACCACTTTTTGGACACACCAGGTATTTAGGCAAATATTGAGAGACTTCACTTGTAGTGTTCATGTAATCCAAAATTCGACCTGAAAGGTACACAGAATGAAATTGCTATCATTTACATGTGGCACACGACATATCAAGCGAGTGATAAGGAAACTGTTAAAGTAAATTATTTAAGAAATTCGAATAAGTTTAGTATACACTTAATAATAATGTAATGTAATGTATATACTTAAAAACGATTTTCTAAAGCGGAAACCACTATTTTCCTCCTCTGCTGAAACATTTAGGCATTAAAAAATAAGCACCTACTTTATATTTTGAAGAAAATCAAAAGTACAGGAATATTAAATTAATTATTCCCATAAAGCGACAGATGATATCAAAAGTAATAAATTTAATCTTTAGGTTTTATGTATCGTCATCATTGCAACATTTTTCAGCATTTTCCATACAATGGAGATGAAATAAAATATACGTACACACACATGAAATAAGATATACGTACGAGCGAAACCAACGTAAATCAAAAGGATATTTTTACATTCACGAAACATAAAAATCTTTATGATGATCGTTCTTTCGTTTCTTTCATTTCTTTACACAACAATCCTTTATCTAAAATTTTAAAGCAGAAAAATACCGAGAAGCCATGAATGAAAAAATTACAATATTCACATACTTCAAAAAACAGATTACATTTAAAATTAAAGTATAAACTATATATGAGGCATTAGTTAAAAATTGGCAAACCGAGGAAAATATATTTTATCTGCTGCTACATACCAAAACTACCTCTATTTTTAATTCAACAATTTGTAGAGCAATCAGTGAAATATAAAATGTACACTCTTTTGCAAAAAAAAAAGAAAACGAAGCACCCTTAAAATATAATTCCATCATCTCCAAATTTCGCATGCAAATTCCTTTATATCAAGTATGCAAATGATTAAATTTGCAAGGCCAATACGTGTTAACTTCGGTCATAGCGTGCGTTTCTACTGAGCAACTAGCATCCTATAAAACAGGTTAAAAAGGTGGACTGTTTATCTTTGCTCGTTATCGCCGTTGCAGTTCCGTGGAAACACAACCAATAATGCCGTTACGACGTTTCCAAAAACATTATAAGTAATTAGACGAATTAATAAAAATAAAGAAATGTTTATTTTTATTACTGCATAGGAAGAAATACAAAAATCCTTCAAGCGAAAATCAGTTAAAACAAATTAAATCAAATTCCACAAAAAGAAATATATTTAAAAGCAATCAAACTACAATTTATAACATAAACGATTTACAGAAATAAAAGTATACACATTCCATACACATCAATTAAGTAAAAGAACAAAATGAAGTAACACTGAAATTCAGTTGATGACATAGAAAGGGTAAAACTACACATTGACCAATAATTAAAGAAAACGGAGATTTCAAAAGTAAAATTTATAACTTGTTTTCATATGTCTCTTCCAATTCTGAAATAATATTGTTTAATATAATAACTCACACTGTAGTAAAAAATAAACAATAATCAAGTTGTCATATAGTAATACATTTATATTTTAGTTGTTGGCATTACCTTACTTCACAAATATTTCAAAGTAAACAAAATAAAATAGCAAAGAATCGGTGAAAGATAATATAACAATATTCACATATGTCAAACAACATATCAATTTAGAAATCACATCATAAAATAGAAACCCGAAATAGAATAAAAGACACGAAATAAAAGACATGAAAGATAAAAAATGAAACTAGTATAATACTGTGATAAAAAAGGCGTAAACTAAGGAAAATACATTTTCTCTACTAGCATAACTACCGCCATTTACAATTTAACAATAAGTAACATATTTCAAATTGTGTGCAAATTAAAGAATCAGCTACTTATGCCACTAAAGCGAACTAAAGCGTTTAAAATATTTGCACTAGATAAATAGGCAAACGATGAAGACATATGTGAAACTCAGTATATCAGAATTGTAATTAAGCTGTTGTTTTGGTTCTCAATATTTTGCAAAACAGCACGTAAACACAAGTTACAAAAATCATTTCCTAATCCTCAAAAGTTATTCTTTATTAAGAACTGCAAAACCGTTCCAAAATATATTTACACACTACAGTGTCTTTTGTTAGTGTATGTTAAAATTATCTTTGTAATAAAAATAAAGGTAAATGACACATTTCCTCTAGAAACGGAAATATATCATCAGCAGCAACTACGATTAGGAATACAACATTTGTGCCTAGCAAATTTTTGGTAATAATTTGTAAAAGTAAAATAAAATACAAAGAATTAAAAAACACCCAAAATGTCTACATTTGAAACCACAATTCTCTATTTACTAAAGTAATATATTATCGTAAGTGAGCAAGATTAAGTATAAAGCATTTTCGCATTAGATTAAGTATAAAACAGTTTACATTTAAAACTACAGCGTTTTGTTGAAAAAAGTTAATGGCGTTTTCTCATATGTCTATTTAAATTGGATGAATGCGTAAATCTCTTGGAACACACGGTGCAGGTAAATGGCTTCTCTCCTGTGTGAACACGCATATGATTGACAATATTATATTTACAAGTAAATTGTTTGTTGCAGTGGTGACATTTGAAAGGCTTTTCTCCTGTGTGAGTTCTGATATGATGTTTCATATTGGTCACTACTGAAGACGAGTATGCACACAACTGGCACTGGAGAAGTTTCCCACCACCACTTTTTGGACACACCAGGTATTTAGGCAAATATTGAGAGACTTCACTTGTAGTGTTCATGCAATCCAAAATTCGACCTGAAAGGTACACAGAATAAAATTACTATCATTTACATGTGGCACACGGCATATCAACCGAGTGATAAAGAAACTGTTTAAGTAACATTTTTAAGAAATTCGAATATGTCTAGTGCTTATGTAAAAATATATACTTAAAAACGATTTTCTGAAGCGGAAACCTCTATTTTCTTCCTTCTGCTGACACATTTAGGCATCAAAAAATGATCACCTACTTTATATTTTGTAGAAATTCAAAAGTACAAGAATATTAAATTAATTATTCTCATAAAGCGACCTGTGATAGCAAAGTAATAAATTTAATCTTTAGGTTTTATGGATCGTCATCATTGCAACATTTTTCAGCATTTTCCATACAACGGAGATGAAATAAAATATACGTACGCGTCAACAATGAAAACAACGCAAATTTCTTTACACAACAATCCTTTATATAAAATTTTAAAACAGAAAGTACCGAGAAGTCATGAATGAGAAAATTACAATATTCACATATTTCAAACAACAGATTACATTTAAAATTAAAATATAAACTATATATGAGGGAACAGTTAAAAATTGGTAAACCGAGGAAAAATACTTTTTGTCTGCTGTTACACACTAAAACTACCTCTATTTCCAATTCAATTTGTCGAACAATCAGTGAAACATAAAATGTACACTCTTTTGAAAAAAAAAAGAAAGAAAAAAAAACGAAGCACCCTAAAATATAATTCCATCATCTCGAAATTTCGCATACGAATTCTTTTATATCGAGTATGCAAATGATTAAATTTGCAAGGCCAACGAGTGTTAACTTCGGTCATAACGCGCGTTTCTACTGCGCAACTAGCATCCCATAAAACAGGTTTAAAATGTGGACTGTTTATTTTTGCTCGTTATCGGCGTTGCATTTCCGTGGAGACACAACCGAAAGTGCTGTTACGACGTTTACGAAGACCTTATAAGCAATTAGACGAGTTCGAATGGGGTCGTATAGTCGGGATACGTGAAGCTGGCTGGTCATACCGAGCAATACCGGACACTGCTGTGCAAAGGTGCTGGCAGCAATGATGACTGCAAGGAATTCATCGGCGGGATGAAGGCTTTCGAAAGCCAAGGTGCTCGAACGCGAAGAAAAATCGGATGATTGCGCGGCAGGCCCGGTTTGGTCCAACGGCATCATTGTCCGCCATCCAACGTGCTGCAGCCTCTTCCGTACCACCCATAGTACCTTCCTCCATCTCACGGCGCTTGGCTGAGATGGGGTTACGCTCACTTCGGCCTTTAAAACGTCTGTTCATAACCCCACAACATCGACAAAGTCGTTTGGAGTGGCGTCGTAGCCGAGCATCATGGCTGCCAGCACACTGGCATCGCTTAGTGTTCAAAGATGATTCACGCTTCAGTGTTTCAGCAGACGACCATCGGGTACGTATGTGAAGGCGCCAGGGTCAGCAGTCCCAATCATTCTTTGTTTTACACTGGCACCCAACCATTACCCCTGATGTGATGGTGTGGGGTGCTATCTCTTACGACAGCAGGTCGCCCCTGGTCATCCTGCGTACAACTCAATGGCACAGTATAACGATACTGTCAGACAGCCGTGAGGACCTGATCTACCACAAGGCTAACAGGTTTGAATCCCCCACGACTGAGGGTCGTCAGCAGACGACCAAGCTGAGGTCCAAGAGGAAGGGTGCTGTGGATATTGCCAAACAATACACCAAGAGTGGACATAACGCCAAGAGTAGATGAAACAGATTCAGGACCCAAGACCACACACACCCCACCCCGCAGAGCAGCAGCAGCAGCACAGACGACCCCCGGGGAGCCTCCCCAAGAAGAGACCGGCTGGGCTGATAAAAGAACCCCAACTCCAGATGGGAGAAGTGGCAGCGGGAAACGATAGATGTCGGTTGCAGTGACCATCCAGAAGGACCGAGGAGTGTCGCCAACATATTGGCAAACCAGAAAATTTGTTTTTTTTTGCAGATGATTTCGATTTTCTACCCTTCGGTAGTTATGCAGAGGCAATATACAACTCAAAGAGGCGCTGTCGTAACCCGAACTTAAACCTGTACTGCCAGGTTAGCTTAACCTAAGAAAATAACCTAAGAAAGAGAGGAAATACTAAAACAAAAAGAGAAAGGAAAAGGAAAATGCTAAGTCTAAGAGAGAGGCGGAGCACGGGAAAGGAAAGGGATGACCCCCGGGAGGGCCAGACGAAGGGCGCGCAAGCAAGGCCAACGAGACGAAAACTGTGGGAGGACGAGGGCGCAGCCCAAGGGGAACATAGCTGAGCGAAGGAGGCAGCAATTCCAAGAGGGAAAAGGTAACCGCCTAAAACCAAACAAAAGAGACGTACCACAGAGAGTCTATTCTAATAAAACTACTCAAAGGAAAACTAATTAACTAAAACTAAAAAACTAATAACTAGAACTAACTTACAGCCTAAGGGAAACTAAAATAAAAGAAAGCCACTAGATGGCAAGAGGAAAGGGAAGGAACAGAACTAAAACTAGAAAGCAAACGGTCTTGTGCCTATGGGGCAAATAAGACTGAGAGAAGAGAGCAGCCTAGAAGGCCGCAAGCGAGCGGCTAAAGTTGCTAACTAGGGCTACGAACTAAGGCGCGCGCGGCGAGCAAACCCGACTTACAAATTGTAGGATCCCAAGGTGAACCTGAAAGGGAAAAGTTAGAGGGGCGAAGGGCGGGCTAGATAGGCCAGCCGACATGCCCAATGCGGCTTGCTACGGGTGGCTTCCTTCTTTCTTCTACCTGAAAAGAAAGGGGAAGAAAAGGCATACATAAAAAGCTCTGAGAAGAGATGCGGTATGCTGAAAGAAAAAAAATGTATTAGATCTGAAAAAGAAATAACAACAATTACGTTTATGCAGAGGTTGTACACAAAGGGGTCTACGCCCCAGGAAGAAAGGCCGGGACAGTCCCCCGACAACGCGTAAAGCCGAACAAAGCATCCACCTCTATGGTGGGAAAGAAGAGCAGGGACAATACCCCTGCTGACACAACCTAAGAACAAACAACAAAATGCCCCCCCCCCCAAAAAAAAACCTCTGCTAAGGAGGAAACTCCAAAACCACCTGCTAGTGGCAGCCCGCTGTAAAACTACTACGAAGGTTAACACATAATAATACAAACTGGGACAATACCCGAGGACCAAACTACAAAGAGAAAGAGGGGAGGAGAAGAACCCACTAAGATAGGGTAGCCTAGGTGGGAGAATAGGGAGACTGAAGAAGAGAAGGAAGAGAGGAGAAAGAGAGAGAGAAAATCCTACAAAAGTAGGAATCACTGGAGAGAAATGATTCTCCAATGACGGAGTGTCACCGTACAACTCAAACGTATCAAGCTCTCTCCGTACAACTCAAACGTACGGCTCAACGATATGTTGAAGAAATTCTGCGACGGTTTGTGTCACCCTTTATGGCACGTCATTCTGCAGCCATTTTCCAACAAGGTAATGCCACGCCACATACGGCTCGCATATCTGTGGACGGTCTTCGTGCTGTTGATACTGTTCCTTGGCCAGCAAGATGACTAGACCTTTCGCCAATCGAGCATGTATGGGACATTCTAAGTCGCCAGATTCTGGCATCCCGAAATGCAGCAGATTTGGAGCAACAATTGAGGAATGCCTGGCAGAATGTATCGCAGGATGACATTAGGAAACTTTATCACTCCTTACCTACACGTATACAAGCATGCATTGCCGCCAAGGGGGGTTTCACCAATTACTGATTTGAAAATTCAATGTGCAATTGCTAACCATTGATGGGTTCTGCGGCCTTGATTTTGTAATCATTTCATTATCTGTGTATGAGCTGTACGCATATTCAATTTCAATAAAAACAGTCACTTTTTTCATGGTGCTTCGTTTTTGTATTTTTTTTTAAGCAAAAGAGTGTATTATACACAAACATTATAATAAACCAACGAATACAAAAGAAATAGCTACTATATGAAAAGGAAAACAATATGTAAAATGAAATATTTAAATGTTTAAATCAAAAATTCTATTACTTATCGACCACCGGTGGTGTACTTTCACAATGGTCACTTTTCTTTACCTCTTTTCTCCAGAATCGAAAATATACGGAGGCGAAAATATACAGGACTTATATGAGGACTTATATGATAATATATACGACCACCGGTGGTGGTCGTATATATTTTCGCCGGACTTATATGATAATATATGACAAAATACAAAAAGATTGAAAATATTAAAATAATAGTAAAAATCATAATGCTATAGTTTACTGCTTAAAAATTTCGAATATATCTTATTTGTTCTAAAATATTAAGGTTTTTTTCATTTACATTTAATAAAAACCCATTCTCTTTTTAATATTATAAACTTTTGCTCACTTTCTACGCGTTAAATATATATTTCATTTTAATAAATTTAAGTTAATTAAATTTAATTTCCATAATAAAAATTAAAAAGATTTTACTCGCTTTGCAAATAAAAGCACTCAATTAAAAAAAAATCATGTTTGCACTAAAGTGATTGCAAACATATTGTTAATTTTCAAAATTTCAGTACACGAAAATAGGCAAATGATGACGTCACGTGTGAAACGCTGTGTATCAGATGTAGCAAGCATGCATTTGTTTCGGCTGTAAATAGTGTGATACGTAATGATACAGTACGTAATGATACTTCAGTACAAAGAACTATTTTAGAATCCTCAAATGTTATTCTTTAAATATGCAAAATAGTTTTTAACTGTTTTAAGTTCTACAGAGTGAGTACGTTAAACTTGCCTTGTTAAAGTAAGGCTTTTAAATTACAAATTACATCAATTTTCTATAGCAATAAAGTTACACACCAAAATATATAGTTAAAAATAGAACATTCTTCCGAACGAATATTTGGTAACAATTCATAAAAGTAACGGAGAAAGACCAAGCAGGAAATATAACCCAAAATCCAGCGTTTGAAACCACACTATTCTTTCAAACAAAGTAAATGGATTGTTTTCAGATGTCTCCTTAAATTGGATGAATCAGTAAATCTTTTGAAACACACGCTGCAAGTAAACGGTTTCTCTCCTGTATGAACACGCTCATGAATAACAAGGTGATGTTTCCTAGTAAACTGTTTGCTGCAGCGACGACATTTAAAGGGCTTTTCTCCTGTGTGGATTCTACTATGTCTCTTCATATCTGACTTCTGTGATGTGGAGTAGGCACAGAACTGGCACCTGAAGATATTCCTCCCACCACTGTTACGATCCATCAGGTAGTTGGGTGAACATTGAGAAACTCCACTTGCACTGTTCTTAAGGTGCAAAACACCACCTGAAACGCAAAGAGTGTAAAATTAGTTGCATATGCATTTAACATGTTGAATTATAAAATGAACAATAAGCTGTTTTAATTTAATAGCATCTCAATAAATTCATTTGATTTTATTATTTATAAAATATATATCATTTTTTACTGAAAATTTTAATAACTAGCTGATCCAATGGTTTTAATAGTACGTAAATAAGAATCTTAAGTCAAAATTTACAATAAGTTTTTCGTACATTATTTTTTTTCTGTGAATAAAAGAACATTTTCTCGAGGTATGCTCCGGATATACAATTCAAAAACGTTTTACATAACATTCCACACTCTGAAATCACTACTTTAACTTTCCTGGACAAAACTTACGATTAGTTTTCCCAATAGTTTTTTTTTTAAATTGAATATAGTTGAAAAGCTTTTAGAACACACATTGCAAGTAAAGGCTTTTCTTTCTGTATAACAACGCATGTGTACGACAGGGTTCGATTTCTGTGTAAATACGTTCTTCTTTTTCGACCTAGACCGTCCAACCTACCCGAAGGTGTAAGATATCTGTATAGACGGCCAGGACGTGCCCCCCAATTTAGCCCGGAACCCAGTGAAGACGGCATTCACAGGGACCGTACCACCTTCCTTTACCACCAATCTCTCGGAAGGGTTTGCGGACCCGCATATTTAACGTGCCCATACAGTTTGTGCAGAGACGGAAATCGAATTCGGGTTGCCCGAATGCAATTCCCGCACTTTAACCGAGCTGCCCCATTATTGCTGATGAATTACAATAACTAGTATGTTTCGAATAATTTTTCACTATGTTTTAAACAAAACACTAAAAATTACAAAATTAACAATAAACAAATAATAACATTTAAGTTTGGCACACTAATATATGAAGCACGATATAAAGTGGATGATTCTGTTATTAAATTAATGTGACACATGTACTTAAATTTGACATACATTACACACAGTATTTAAGCTATAGTGTATACATATATTGCATAGAAAGGCGCATACAAGGATGATAACTATCACTGTAACACGTTTGAGAGAAGAAAAAATGCTGATGAGAAGCAACTAATAAAAATTAAGCAATAAAAATAAAGCATCTAATTAAAAATAAAGCATTAATTAAATATAACGCAATCATTAATAAGTCACTAAATAAAAATAAACCACAATGAATAAGCAACCAATTAAAAATAAAGCAAATAAAAATAAAGCAACTAATTAAAAATAAAGCTAATGTCTTTGATAAGAAATATTTAAGAGCAGCTTATCAGAAAATTAAAATACACTACAACATTTCCTGTCTGGTATTCAATAATTTTTCCATCCATATATTACAGTATATAAATTAAAACAAAAATATATTATCAGCAAAGATTTTAAACAAAAACAACATATTTCTGCTGTACTTAATCTGTACATGTTAAAACTTTCTACCATTTGAACATATGTACACTGTATTAAAACGTATGAAAAGCTTCTTCTTCTTCCTATTTTTATTGAATAACACCATCCAAATTTAAAATGTGAATGTTGAAATAATGACATTGAAAATATAATGAGTTTCACTGTAATAAAATATAAACAATCATCAAAACCATCACATAATTATATAATAAACATGAAACAATTTTATTTCTTTAGACAACTTTCCTTTAGAAAAATTTTTAAGAAGCACAGAAAAAAATCTGATGTGGGCAACACATGACTTTCCTTATATAATGCAAAGAATTTACTACTTTTACAGTTAAAAAAAAAGTTTATTCTTATAGTAGATACTTATATTTTTTCCAAGATATTGAATTATCTTCAATTAATCCTCATTTCCATTGATTTAGCGTCGTTTTTATCCATCTGGTGAGATTTTCGTTAATTTGGCAGCATTTGAAAAAGTCGCCAAGTTGGCGACATTCCGCCAAATTCGTCGCCAAAATCTCGCCAAGCGTTATGGACGAAGAAATAAGTTATTCTTACAGCAGATAAATGACTATCGGCGTTCAAATACAAAAGTATTACTCAAACTATCTTTCTTCATGAATGGAACGAGCTAGATCCACGAGAATGATGTCGCCAAATTTATCGCATTCTATTACATATGAAAAGTGAACATGTTTCTCAATAGGAAATATTTTCTTTTTATTTTATATGACTTTTTGATAATTTTTTTGAAAAATGTGCAATATCTCGAGAACGGTTCATGTTAGCGTTCTAAAATTTATGTCAATCGTTTTTTAATGAAAAATTACATAAGAAATGTCTATTTGCGTAATTTTATGAGCGGTTTTGATTTTTTGACGATTTTTTCAAAATTTCACTCGAAAATTTAGGGGGGGTTCTGAACACTCGATTGCATATAAAAACAATAGGCTTCCAGTGTTTATGGATTGTGATTTTTGTACCAAATTTCGTTCAAATCGGTCCATTCGTTCGTCAGTTATCGTCTCCACAGACTCACTGACACACACACACATACACATACTTTCACACACACACATACTTTCACACACACACATACTTTTACACACACACACACACACAGACATCACTTCAAAAATGTTTGATTCGTGATCAGGGATGCTTGAAACGTGCTCTCCCGTCGAAAACTCGAATTCGAATTTTCGACCTCGTCACAATACTTTCCTTATACATTATGTATATAAGGAAAGTAAAAAAAACTGGGAATGAATGGAGAAAATCACAATATTCACATATTTCAAACAACAGAATAACCCATAAATTACAACACGAAAGAGAAAATTGAAATTTACTAAAAGACATGAACAGAATGCAAGTATACAAAGGGGGTAAATTAAGAAAAAATTATCTTTTGTCTGTTACCACGCACCATAACTACCACAATTAACAATTTAGCATTACAGTGGATTCAAAAGGGTGTACTAAAATAAAAACTCAAATTCAATTCGGGAAAAAATAACTTGCCTTTTCTTTTTCACTAAAGGACCTGCAAAAATCGTTAAAATCTAAAATAAAAGACTACGTATGCTTAAATGCATCCATTAAATTCTTGTTTAATACGTAAATTTTGAATAAGACCAACACAATGACTCTAGGACCAGCGTTCTCGAGATATTCTAGTTACTTCGCGGCTTTGAAACGCCGTCTTTCAAAATACTCCCAGTCATCAAATGAAAGCGAAAATTAAATTAAAAAGTGAAAATTCAGTGCCATTTCAAATAATTATTGGCTTTATTTTCTGCTATTAAACTCAATTTAATAAATTACGAGAAAATAAATTTGAGCCTGTAGGGAAAGTCATGTGCTGCCTACATCAGATTTTCATAGATCACTATCAGCACATCGTCATTAGCCACATCCATCCATTCTGCAATTAAACGCGCTGTATGTGGTACAGACGTAATTTTGCGTCGTTATGAAAATCGAGCTACATCGTCTCAAAACACAAAACGAGCAAAACAAGCAATATAAGCTGTATGGCTCGTTTTGTCAAAATACGACAGACATTCAAAATGGCACTTTTAAGAGTTCCGATGAGAGGGAAATTAAAAATTATAAGCTGTATGATCTAACGATTAAAGCTCCAATAAAACGTATCTGTGGCGTATATAGGTGACAGGGTTTTAATTTATAAAATGGATTTAAATCCTCTTATTACTTTCCTTATATACATAATGTATAAGGAAAGTATTGTGACGGGGTCGAAAATTCGAAATCGAGTTTTCGACGGGAGAGCACGTTTCAAGCATCCCTGATCACGAATCAAACATTTTTGAAGTGATGTCTGTGTGTGTGTGTGAGTGAAAGTATGTGTGTGTGTGTGTGTGTGTGTCAGAGAGCCTGTGGAGACGATAACTGACGAACGAATGGACCGATTCGAATCAAATTTGGTACAAAAATCACAATCCGTAAACACTGGAAGCCTATTGTTTTTATACGCAATCGAATGTTCAGAACCCCCCTAAATTTTCGAATGAAATTTTGAAAAAATCGTTAAAAAATCAAAACCACTAATAAAGTTACGCAAATAGACATTTCTTGTGAAATTTTTTATTAGAAAACGATTGACATAAATTTTAAAACGCTAACATGAACCGTTCTCGTGATATTGTACATTTTTCAAAAAAAATTATCAAAAAGTCATATAAAATAAAAAAAAAATATTTCCTATTGAGAAACATGTTCACTTTTCATATGTAATACCATGCGATAAATTGAGTGACATCATTCTCGTGGATCTAGCTCGTTCCATTCATGAAAAAAGATACTTTGAATAATACTTTTGTATTTGAACGCCAATAGTCATTTATCTGCTGTAAGAATAACTTATTTCTTAGTGCATAACGCTTGGCGAGATTTTGGCGACGAATTTGGCGGAATGTCGCCAACTTGGCGACTTTTTTGAAATGTTGCCAAATTAACGAAAATCTCGCCAAATGGATAAATATGACAATAAATCAATGAAAATGACGACTAATTGTTGAAAATTCAATATCTTGGAAAGAATATTAGTATCTACTATAAGAAAAAATCTATTTTTCTACTGTAAAAGTATAAAATTCATTACATTATATAAGGAAAGTCATGTGTTGCCCACATCAGATTTTTTTTAGTGTTTTCGACCAAAACACTTCTTGTGATTTTCAGAGTACCCTCAGATTCTACAGTATTATCAATGTCATCATTGGGTACATATTCCACAGATAAATCGTACTTTGCATTTAGATAAGTAAATAAAAGGTTTCCTATAAAGAGTTTCAAAAAAATTATCTCTTTTTGTTGATATTTTTTTATTGACATATATATATCATATATATATTGACACACACACACACATACATATATATATATATATATATATATATATATATATATATATATATATATATATATATATATATATATATATGTACATATATATTTCAAAAATGTTTTATTTTCTTTTAAAAATTTTATAAACGAAATAGGCAAAGGAGAACGTCCCATGTAAAACACAATCTGACCGAATTAGCTGGCAAGATGCTGCTTTGGCTGTAAACACTGTGCAGGAGAGTACGTAAAAGACACAAGTAGAAAAAATAATTTTAGGATATTCAATTATACTTTTGCTTAATAAAAAGGTCGCTTCCTAAACATTTCAAATTCTTTTTACACTACTACGGTGTGTTTGGTTTGCGTACATTGAAATTACATTGATTGAAGAGCTCGTAATTACAAATTACATCCATTTTCTCTAGCAACGGGAATTTCTCTAGCGTCCTCTATTAGCAATATTATTTATAAAACATTGTTACCGAAGTAATCTTTAGTAGTCATTTTAAAAGTAACAGACAAAGACAAATAATGAAAACAACCAAAAAGTTTACATTTGAAATCACAATATAAATAAAATTATTGATGAACTTTTAGATGTTCATTTAAGTTGGAGCTATGCACGAATCTCTTGGAATATACGTTGCAAATGAACTATTTCTGTCCAGTGTAAACACGCATATGAAGGGCAATGTGATCTCTCCTACTAAACTGTTTGTTGCAGTGTTAGCATTTAAAAGTCTTTTCTCCTGTGTGAATTCTAAAATTTTTCTTTATGTCTAACGTCTTCGAAGAAGAATAAGCGCACAACTGGCACTGCAAGTACCTCTTAGCATCGCACTTGCGACACTCCGGGTATTTAGAGGAAAATGGAGAGATCACAATATCACTTGAAATATAGAAAGTATAAAATTAACATCATTTACATTGAACACACGAAATATAAATCCATTGACAAAGAAAATAATTAGACAACAATTTAATAAACATCGTAAAGCACGTATAATACTCTAGAATCAAAAATCCTCAAATGTTATTTTTTAAATGAGCAGAACAGTTTTAACCATTTCAAATGTCATTTACAATGCTACAATGTGTTAATGCTACAACAATGCTGCAACATGTTATTACTTACCATTGATTAAAATTACCTTGAAAAGAATAAAAACTGGTAAACTACATATCACATCAATTTACAGATCTGAACATGCAGTGTCGTGACATTCGTTCTAACCATCCGTTCTTTAATCACAAAAATAACAACATATGTAATACAAGCTGCAGGGTATGGCTAATTTTGACAGTCTCCGACAACACAGCAAATAATGCACTTTAAGAGTTACGATGAGAAAATAATAAAAAGGTATAAGCTCTATGATCCAAAGATTAAAGCTCGAATGAAAATTAACAATTAGAACTCAAATTATGTGTAGAGTATGCTGATGAAAAGTATCAATGTAAACAAAGTAGTAACTCCTTTACTTCTAATGTTCTAGAATAAAAATCATGCAAAGAATTTTTTTTCAAATCATGAAGTATTGTTTTTGAAAGGTGCACCCTCAGCTTCTGTATTAATAATAAGAAACACTTAATATCATTGGGTGCACATTCACGTCAAATTCATAGTTTACATTTAGATAAGAAAATACAGGAGTTCCTATAAAACAGGAGTTGAAAAAATGTCATGAATGTTGAAGACATTTTTCAACATTCATGCGATACTTATATTGCAAGTGCATGATTATCCCAACCATCATCAGAAAACCATCTCAAAATAAATTGTTTTCGAGTCAATGGCATATATTCTTCATTTAGCAGCAACGCCTTTCAACATCACATAAGTAATATAAATCATAACGGTTTTCAAATTTTAAATCTTACTGTATCTTAATAAGAAAAAACATTTACAGTGATGGAGCTATGCATAAAAACAGTTTGGATGAAATTTGTATGTTCGATGCTTTACTATAACTAAAATAAAACAATTATTGTAAAAGAAATATGCATTAAAAACAGTTGAGTAAAATTTGTATTTCTACTATTTCTGGAACACGTACAAGAATTTTTCTTTTAAATGACAATGAATGATACTAATTAATTACAAAATTCTATAAATGGAAATATAATCAATAACAAATGAGCTACCATTTAATGCATAGGCCTATACGAAATACAAGAAATTGAATATAAACTTTTCACACAACTGGTTGAATGAAGTGAAATAACACTTCAATTCAATCAAAGACATAAAACAGGTAAAACTAAACATCATTAAATACTAAAAGAAAACGAAATTTTTAAAGAAAAACTTAAATGTTTTCATATGTTTCTTTAAACCGGATGATTGAACACATTTTCTCTTGGAACACACGTTGCAATTAGACGGTTTCTCTTCCATGTGAACATGCAACACGCATATGACGGACAGCGTGATGTTTTAAAGTAAATCGTTTGTTGCAGAAGGGGCATTTGAAAGGCTTTTCCCCCGTATGACTTCTGATATGTCTCTGCATGATGTACAAATGTGAAGTAAAGTATGCACACAGCTGGCACTGGAAGGACCTCCCACCATCGCTGTCACGACGCACCAGGTATTTAGGTGAGCATTGAGGTACTTCCACTGCACTGCTCTTGGAATCCAAAATACCGGCTGAAAGGTAAAAAGCATCAAATTAATGACATTCACAAAATAAGCACGAAATATAACCCAATGATAAAATATCATTTTAATAACTTTGCATAAGTTTACTATTTATGACAGTCATACTTTAGAAGTTGTCTAAAGATACATAAACAACACAAAAATGTGTAATAAATACTTAAAATTTATATCGAAGTATTCAAAAAGTGCCATTCGCTACGTCAGAATATAAATAACTCGAACGGGGTTCAACTCCATTCCCTCACAGCAAAATCGATTTATCAATTTTTAAGTAGTTTTGGGGGATATTTTTTCAAATTTTGCAAATTAAATTTTGAAAAATCGATATGATTAGTTCATATGATTACAATTATAGAGTGTTACTCTTCTTGATAAAATATTTCGATTGATAGCATACTTGACAAAATATGCCCCGTGAGGGGGTTATTTGCTCCTCCCCCTAAAGAAGCTAATGAAGTCAAGAACACAAAAAATGTATCGCGGCTTTTTTTCTTTTTTTACAACAATAATTGAAACTAATAAATATCGTGATCATTGTGCTATAAATAACATTCTAACAGCTAATTAACATTCCTGCGTTTCTGATGTAGAACAGGATAAAGTTCCGGATCGCGAATAAGTCAGGAGATTCTAGTAAGATATTCAATGGGATTCTGTTGCGAGTTGCATTGAAGGATGCGTTAAGAATTTGGCTAGTTAGGATGAGTGCGGAAGTTGGACGTCAGCCTAGTGGAATGAAACCCACTTGGTATTAGAAACAAACACTAAAATAATATAACAAATGCAAATGAAGTAATTACTATACGAAAAGGAAGACAAGATTTAAGAAAATATATTCAAATTTTTAAATTAAATAATCAGATACTTGTGCACTATACCGACCGACGCACTTGCCAGATATTAAAACGTACTTGACGCATATTGGTGTACTTTAAAAATAGCCGTCATTTATGTGTGCTTCTTTTTCCCTTTCCTACCGTTACAAAACTGCACTGTTGCTATACACAGGACTCAAGACAATACAAACAATGTTAAAACAAAAATGCTTGTGATACAGATTACTATTATTGTGATATTGTGATGCATAAATAATAATAGTAAAAATCTTAATGCGCTAATATCTTTGATATAAACTTCGAAAATATATAATTTGTTCTAAAACATTTAGGTTTAATTATTAAAAAAATGTTTTTTGATTTTTCAATAATATAAATTTTTAATGCTATGCCTTACTTTCCAAACTGCTAAATTAAAAAATAAATAACATCAAAAATGAAAACAAAGCAGTTTTCGTTACTGTACTGCTAATTTATAAAAGCTTTCTACTCGAAAATAGGCAAACGAACGCTTGTACATCAAAATCGGCGAAAAGCCTACAGTTTTGCCTGTAAACATTCTGCAGTGGGGATAGATATAACATTCAAGTACTAAGAATCATTTCAGAATCCTGAAATATTATTCATTAAATATGCAAAACGTTTTTTAACAGTTTCAAATTTCATTTACATTGTTACAGTGTGTGCGTGTAAAGTGTAAGTTAAAATTATCTTGAAAAAAAAAAATAAAATAAAAACTCGTAAATCACAATTTTTTCAAGAGAACACAATTATTATAGTGTGTTACGAAAATTAAGAATAAAATATTTTTGCTGAAATCATTTCTGGTAACAATTTATAATGACGAATACAAATAAGAAAAAAAAGTCGCAAAAGGACTAAATTTGAAGCCGTATTTCTCTATTAAGCATAGTTATTGACATCTTTCAAGATGCGTCCTCAAAATGAATGACCGAGTAAATCTCTTGGAACACACGTTGCAAGTAAACGGTTTCTCTCCTGTATGAACACGCATATGGGTGGAAAGAGTAATTTTCTGAGCAAAACTTTTACTGCAGTGGTAGCATTTGAAAGGCTTTTCTCCTGCATGACAACGCAAGTGCACAGAAAGTTTCTCTTTCCTAAAAACGATTTACTGCAGCTGCGGAATTGGAAGCGCCTTTCTCCTGTGTGAACTCTGATGTGATTCTTCATATTAGTCTCAGATGGAGATGAGCACGCGCATAACTGACACTTGAAAGACTTCCTGCTGTTGATGACACACACTTGATATTTAGGTGATGACCCTGACACAATAGTACACTTTGAATAGATTCTCAATTTATCTAAAAAGCAAAATTAAATAATCAACAAAAAACAAAATAAAATAATCAACAAAAAGCAAAATTAAATAATCAACAAAGAGCAAAATTAAATAATCAACAAAAAGCAAAGTTAAATAATCAACAAAAATCATAATTAAATAATCAACAAAAAGATATGCATTAACGTAAGTTTTACAGACTTCTAAATGAAGAATAATATGAAGTTAATGTTTCAGTTGTTATATTTATGTGATATATGGGTTGAAATAATTATGTACATTACGCATTTTTTTTTTTTAGTTTTAGTGGATGCGCAGCATAGACAAACATACACTACGATGTTAACTATAACGTTTCTAATTTCAGTTAATTTGACAATTTTTTAATAATTTAACAATATACAGTCCTGAAAATAAAAATTGTTTTTGAAACAAACACTGGAATAAAATAACAGAGGCAAATATAAGACTGCTATCACAATTACGATATGAAAAGGAATATAATACATAAAATATTTCAATTTTTAAATTAAACAAACAGCTAGTTGTTAGCCATACCCATCGCCATAGAGGACTTATATAATTGTCGCTGATTTCGTGTTTCTATTTCTCGTTACTCCGGATTCTAATTTACATGGTTCCAATAATGGTAATTGACTAAACATAAACACTGACAAAATAAAACATGGTGGAAGAACATATTTCAATACGTAAAAGAATTGTAAAAGTCTTGATGCAATGATATATTGTATATAAATTTAAAATATATATGTGCATGAAGGGCGATGTGATGTTTCCTTCTAAACTGTTTGTTGCGGGGGTGCGAGTTGAAAGGCGAGTTAACTCCCGTGCGAATTCTGGTATGCCTCTTCACATCTGACCCTTTTCGTGCGGAATATGCACACGACTGACACTGGAGGAATCTTTTACCGTCGTTATTATGCGCGACAGGTACATAGGTGAACATTCAGAAACTTGACTAGCAGTGTTTTTAGAATCTTAAATACAACCTGAAAGGTAAAAAACATAAAATTAATGTCATTTACATGGAACACACGAAATATAATCCCATTCAAGGTGGTTACAGGATCTCAGATAAAAAAATTCCCTGATTTCCAGATTATATCTTTTAAAATCCCCTGATATCCCCTAAAAATCAGTTTAACAAGCACAAAAAAGTTAACTAATAAAATTGAAAGTACTAATTAAGAATAAATAATTAAAATTAATTACTTTCAGCATTGAAAAGTATAGTAATCAAAGTAAAGTATTTATTCAAGAGTTATATAAGGACAAATAGTAGACTTTAAGACAAAAAAATCGACGCACCAAGAAGTAATTATCTAAATGAGACAAAATATGGTACGTGTGGATATATAGTAAAAGAAATGATTAGAATTTTAGATCAATTGGATGATTTATTGCACTGAAAGATCTACACAAAGTGAGCACGTCAATATGGCGTTGGTCCACCTCTGGCCTTGATACAAGCTATTACCCGACGAGGCATTGAAGCACAATGTTGCCGGATGGTATTTCGAGGGATGTCGTTCCAAATGACCTCCAATTGACGAGCTAATTCGTCTATATTCTGGGAGGGTCGCAGGCGACGCCCTATCTCAGGCCAAATGTGCTAAATAAACGAAAGATCTGTGGATCTGGCTGGCCAAAGAAGTGTGTCGTAAGCACGCAGACAATCAATACATAGACGTGTCGCGTGTGGTCTGGCAATATCTTGCTGAAAAGTTAGTTTGTAGTGCCGTGAAAGGAATGGCAATACAACGGGTCGTAAAATGTCGACAACGTACCGCTGTGCTGTGATGGGGAGGACTATCAAGGGGGTCCGGCTATCAATCGAAATAGCATCCCAGACAATAACTCCCTGTTGTCGGGTCGTGTGACAGTAAGAGCAGGATCCTGACGATGTCCGGGCTGTCTCCAGATACATCTGCGCTGGTCATGGGGACTCTGTTCGAAACGGGACTCATCACTGACGACAATTCGTTCCCAATCCGAACAATTCCGATTGGATCCGGCACCATTGCAATCGATGTTGACGATGTATACTGTAATGGGCGCCGCGAGTATAGATTCCGTTCCCGTAGACTTCTATTAATGTTCCGGGTGGACACTTCCGTGTTTGTCACACGTTGGATGGTCCGAACCAACGGCTGTATCGTGCTGAAAACACTGGTTCTCGTTAGATCACCGAAGTCAAGCAGCATCGGGCGCGGTTAGTACTTGGGTGGGTGGCCACTTGGGAACACCGCGTGCTGTTGGCAGATTTCGGGCGCGGTAGCCCAGTGGTTTGCGCGCTGGATTTGCAAGCTGCCACAACTGTCTCCGTGTTCAAGCGGAGTACGATCACGTTAAACATGTGGGTCCGTAAGTCCTTCCGAGAGGTTGGTGGTAGGGGAAGGAGGGTACGGTCCCTGTGGATGCCTCCCCCACTGAGTTCCGGTCTAAATTGGGTGGCACTTCCCGGCCGTCCAAACGGTTACCTTACACCTTTATGGTAGGTCGGACGGTCTGGGTCTCAACAACAACACGTTGGATGGTCGATAACTTCGAATCTCGTGCTGTCACGGCAAATTTCTAGCTGTCCCTTGGACCATCCGGAACGTAAAAGTTCTTGAACCTGTAATTTCGATAAGTAACTGCTTTCATCTGGAAATAGTTAATCTTCATGGCGTATGTCTAATTCAGAAGATGATATATAAAGCAGTTATTCCACAGATCACAATGGTCAAACACGATTCTTAATTTGACAGATGCTCCCAATCTCATCTTGTGGTCGAAACTGACACCACTGTATTACAACTGAACTCTTTAATCATCCTCTCTACCTCTTGACACACCGCCTCCATTACACTCTTCTTACAACCATCACCAGAAAATTAATTTTAATATAATTCAATTTCGAATAAATTTTATAATTTTAATACCTAACAGCATAAAACACAAATATATTTTGATATCAGATGAGTAGTACAAATAAAAATGATTTTGAAGCTAAGTGCCTTACATTTGTCTTAATTGAAAACATTTACCGTGTAGGAACTATGCTTAAAAACCTGTTTGAATGAAATTTGTATTTTTATTACTTTATAGCAACAAACACAACATGCTTTCAAACGGAAATCAGTAATGCATTTAAAGCTAGCATAATTACACAAATGGAAATACATTAAAAATCAAATGCAGTACAAAATTCCACATAGGTGACATGCAAGATATTTAATATACTCGATTCATACAGCTGACTGAATAAAAGAACAAAATGAAGTAACACTGAAACTCACGAAAAAGAGATAAAACAGGTAAAACTATACATCAACTAAAAAAAAATTAGGAATTTAAAAACCAAAGTTAATGGAATTTTTTTCAAGTTCCTTTATAAACTGGATGGGTCAGAAAAGCTGATATTCTGTAAATCGAAAATACATTATCTTCTGTTACCAAGATTAAGAACAAAACATTTGTGTCGAACAAAACTTTGGTGGCAATAAATATAATTGATAAACACTGATAACAAAAAACAATCAAAATATTTACATTTCAAATCACAATTACCCTATTGAGCATTAGTTATTGATGCATTTTTATTAGTTATTGATGCATTAGTTATTGATGCAAGTTATTGATGCATTTTCCGATGTTTCCTTAAATTGGATGGATCAGAAAAATTCTTGAAACATACTTCGCAATTAAACGGTTTTTCACCTGTATGAACACGCATATGGACGGAAAGGGAAGATTTATGAGCAAAACTTCTACTGCAGTTCTGGCATTTGAACGGTTTCTCTCCTGTATGGCAGCGAATGTGCACGAGAAGGTTGCCTTTCAGTGAAAATGCTTTACCGCAGTGGTGGCACTGAAAGGGCTTTTCTCCTGTGTGAACTTGGATATGTTTCTTGATGTTATACTCATACGGAGTTGAATACGTACATATTTGACACTCGAAGGACCACCTGTTGTTGTTGATACACACATAGTATTCAGATGTTGATCCAAAGACGAGAATGTTCTTCACTTTATCTAAAATACAAAGCACCAAAAATTACACGGCATACAAAAAAAAAAGCAATGACAGCTAAGTTTTACAAACTTCCTAATGATATTAATTAAATGCTAACTTCTAAATGATATTAATCTAATGATATTAATTAAATGCTTCAATTATTAAATTAATATGATATAGCAGTTGAATAGTTAAATGCATTACACATTGTTATAGAGTTATGGTGAATATATACATTGCACAAACAGACTGTAGAAAGGATATTAACTTTAAATGAAAAGTTTGTCCCATATTCGGGAGCACATAAAATACTGAATGGTTTGAAAACAGGTCATCAGAAAATACAAACATATTGCACTCATTTCATCAAACAAAGACAAACAATAGCAGCTAAGTTTTAAAAATTTCTAAATGAAGAATGATATTAATTTAATACATTAACTATTAAATTGGTGTGATACATGAGCTAAAATAGTTGCATACATTACACTTAGTTATAGAGCTATGGTGAATACATATATTACACAAACACACTATAGAAAAGATATTAGCTATCAATTAAAGTTTGTCATATATTTGGGATCCTTTAAAATACAGAATGGAAACATATAAAATCCTGAACGGATTGAGAACAGAAGCTCATCAGAAAATACAAACGTATTGCATTCATTTGAACTTCATATTCAATCATTCTTGATCTATATGAAACAGTATACAAATTAAAAACAAAAATTAAGAACAACCCAACATATATAAACAAAGATTTTAAAAACAAAACATAATAACATCTTCACGCTGAACACGCTGCTCTAGACATTTTAAAACATTAAAACACGTAAATATTCAAATGACGACATTAGTTATGAAATGCTGTATATCAAAATCAGTGTCAGAAAGGACTTCTTGTTATTTTTTATGGTATTCAGAGACAATAGTATCCTTCAAAGAACTTCTCAGTTCACCTAAAACACAAAGCACAAAAATTGACACAGTTAACTTAAACCAAAGAATAACATTATAGTTTTGCATACCTCAAAACGAAGCAGGATACTAAGCTAATATTTCAGTTATTAAATTAATGCGATATATGATCTAAAATGGTAAAATACATTATTATATAGTTACTGAGTTATAGTGGATACATACATGGCACAGTCATACACACACTGGAATTTATATGCTAATTTATATGGATTAAAAATTTATAAAATATAGGAATATAAAATGTAGGAAGCATTGTTTGAAACACGATTGGGATCAGATAAAATGCTGTTTAGAAGCAGGTCTGTGCGGTTTAAGAGCAGCTGATCAGAAAGGTTAAACACACTACAATGCTCATCATGCAATTCATCAGAAAAGTTAAACACACTACAATGCTCATCATGCAACTCATCAGAAAAGTTAAACACTCTACAATGCTCCGGCCACACAAACAGCTACAAAAAACCTTCGGATTGGTCGTGTGGTCTGGGCTTTCTGCACACTACAATGCTTTCTCGTATTCTATTATAATTTTTCATCCATATAAAATAGCATACAAATTCAAAAGCAAAAATATACTAAAGGAACGGCGCAATAACGAAGCATTACACGCGTAGCAAGTGGGTATTAGACCTCTGATGATTAAGACAATATTTTGGTAATTACTATAGTATGATATGCATTTAAGGTAAAGTGGTTAAGTGCATTACAGATCGTTCTTGGGTTATATAAATACATACATAAAGAAAACAGATATACCCAAAGATGTTACCTGCCACTTTTAAGTTTGCGGCACGTTTGAAAACATATAAAATTCTGTTTAGGAGCAAGTCGAAAATTTTTGAGAGCAGCTCACCCAAAGTTTTAAACATACCACAATGTTTTCTATCTCGGATCCACATGAAAGGGTATACACATATATATATATATATATATATATATATATATATATATATATATATATATATATATATATATATATATATATATATATATATATATATATATATATATATATATATATATATATATATATATATATATATATATATATATATATATATATATATATATATATATATATATATATATATATATATATATATATATATATATATATATATATATATATATATATATATATATATATATATATGAGCCAACGGCTCTACCATACTGAAAACACCGGTTCTCGTTAGATCACCGAGGTTAAGCAGCATCGGGCGCGGTTAGTATTTGGGTGGGTGACCACCTGGGAATACCGCATACTGTTGGCTCATTTCAGTCGACGTGGTGCCCGAACGGTCAAGGCGAGCGTTTCTAGCGATTGATCGGCCGCCACATTGTGGGTTCGAGTCCCACGTAAGACATGGATGTTTGTGTTGTTAGGCGCAATGTGTTCTCACCCCCACTGGTGCGCTGGGGCAACGTCTTTGACGGCTAAAAAGTTCACTGTTCTGGCCGATGCACAGGCGAAGATGAAAGAGTCAATGCCTGGCCATTGGGGAAAAAAAGTTATATATATATATATATATATATATATATATATATATATATATATACTCAACTAAGATTTTAAAAAAATCGCAATATCAATTTCTGGCATTATCCCAAAGACCGGTACGGTCTTGAATTTGACGACTTTTCTGGCGCCCGATGTCGAGACAGTTGCCATAATATCCACCAACTCGCCAGGTTACCATGATTATGAAGAATTAAAGAGTTAGCAAGGTCGCAACATAGTACTCCCCTTATCGCCAATTTGGCGCGATAAAAAAAAACGACCGTATCGGTCTCTGGGATTTAGCCCAATTTCCTTCTGCATTTAATTCAGACGAAGTGTTGAAGACCCAGACCGTCCGACTCATCCAGAGGACATGAGCAACTAATTGGACGGCCGGCCAGACGAAGTGTTGAAATTTTTCAACATTGACTATGATTGTAGTCTATTAATGTTTCGAAATATAGTAAAAACTACTTCGTATTAGTGCTGAATACAACCGACAAAATTTAAATTATTTATCATGATAAATGGCAAAAGGAAGAAGAGTCTTTTGACCAATAATTATATATTGACCACTAATATTTTTTCATCGATGATGATTAGGAATCCTAAACATTAGCTTTTGTAGTAGAGTAGGTGCAAATTCTACAATAAATCCTTTGACATATTTTTGAGAATTTTGAACCAGGCATCATGATTTCCGAAAATTCGGAGCAGCGTCATTTAATTTGCATTTAAAAAATGAGTGTATTATATTCAAAAATTATAAAGCTTTAAAATATCTGAATAAATATCTAATAAAGGAAAATCGATGAAGGAGAATATCACAATATTCACATATTTCAAACAGGTAAAGTTAGAATTTAAAACACAAAATAGAAAACCAAAATACAGTAAAAGACATAAACAAAATTGAACTATATATCCTTCACTAGTTAAAATCGTGTAAATTAATAAACACATTTTTCGTTTGCTTCCATACACTATAACTACCTCGAATGTTTTTTTAATAACATTCAATCAAATAAACAAGGTATTATCCACAGACACTAAAACAAAATAACAAATGCTAATGAAATAACTACCATACAATATGTAAATTAATATATTTCAATTTAATTTTCTTATCAAAGAATCAGCTACTTGTGCACTATATTAACCAACGTTGGCGCTTTTTAAAAATGGCCACCATTTTCGTGTTGCTCTTTTCTCCTAATTCAAAACTACATGGGTACTATAAACAGGACTCAACATATTATAAACAATAACAAAACACAAAATTAGCAAATGCAGATGAAATAACTACCATAAAATATGTAAAATAATTCATTTCAATTTAATTTTCTTATCAAAGAATCAGCTATTTGTGTGTTATACCAACCAACGTTGGCGCTTTTTAAAAATGGCCACCATTTTGGTGTCCTTCTTTCCTCCGAATTCAAAACTACATGGTTAATATACACAGGACTCAACACAAAATAATCAAAAACGAAACACAAAATGCTGTAATACCGACTTAAATACACTATAATATTCCTAAAATTGTAATGCAATGATCTACTGTGTATAAGCTTCGAAAACATAATTTTTGCTTTAAAATATTAATTTCAATTATTTACATTACAAAAATATGTTATTCACTTTTCAAAACAATAAACATTTAATATGCTAGACATTTAATCTGTTATCTCAAAACATGAAATAAAATATAAAAAGTTTAATTTAAATAATCTGTATTAAAAAGGTTCCGTTTCCTTTCCAAGAGAAAAAGAACATTCAATGTAAAAAACATATTTGTTTACATTTAAATGATTTAATTTTTACAGTTAAAAGCTTTGTGCACGTAAATAAACAAACGCTGACGTCACGTGCAAAATACCATGGACCATAACTGGCAAAGTAAGATTCTGTTATGGTTTTAAACATCCTGAATGTCTGTATGTGTAATACTCAAGTGCAGGAATCGTTTTAGATCCATCTAATTTTATTCTTTAAACAAGAAAGATCAATAATGCATAAAACATTGATTATGAAGCACTTTCCAACTTCAATGCAATTTTATATAAATATCTCTAAAATGCGATACATTCCTCGGTAATAGTTTTAAAATTATCACAATACTATATTAATTTATTATATTTGAAAACTTTCATCGAAAAAAATGAAGTTCATTCAAATGACGGCATTGAAATATAAATTGCCTGGTTTAAACAGTGGCCTGGAACAAACAGTGACTGGAACAAAATTATAAAGGAATTGTTTACACATTATTTAAATACATTAATGTAAATATTTTATGTATACACCGTATGTGTTTAAAAACAATTTCCCTCTAGCAGGAAACACAATTGTTCTCTTTCCCACCTTATGCCTGAAAATAATCAGATATAACTAATCCACTTATTTACTAAATAAAACAATTAGCAATAGCTTTAATAAACATACGCTGCCTTTTATTCACAGGCAGTTTCAGAAGAGATAGTTCTTTCTTAGTTCTGTATGTTTGTCCCCATAACTTTTGAAAACGTTCATTGTTTTATATATTTCATTATAGTAGTCTTAGTTTATTATTCGTAGTCTTATTCCCAAATCAAGGGTTTTTGATTGCTTCTGAAGTTTGTTTCCATTATGTGTTGAATTTTACATTCCATTTTCTTTTTAATGCTCTGAATCCCCTTTGTTAGCAACAAACCTGAAGTCCGATAGAAGTGCAGAGGAAGTTAAATACACAAGACCTGAATAAAGATAGAGCCCCCCCCCCCCTCTGTTCCAGTAGGGAATCCAAAAATATCCTCGAAAAGGCTGTATGCTGCATTATTGTATTATTTGCGCTTATATACGTTGATCAAATTGTCCTTCTCTTTCGCAGAAAGTGTATTTTACTTATTGATTCAGAACTTGAGCCTGAACAGTCTTCGATTCTTTACGGTTCTGAGTATTGTACATCGTCAAGCCATCTTCTTTCTGGTCGTCCGCGAAGGGCCTGATGAATGTATGGTCCTCCGGGGTCACGGCCCTGGGCCCTCACATTTTAAGGGGCCCCTAAATTTGGATGTGATAAATAAATTTAAACATATATAATTCCTTCATTAATTTAAAATTGGTAATATTAGTTTTTAATATAAATTAAAAAATATGCTAATAGTATTAAATATAATACATCCTTTAAAGTCTTAATATATTACATAAATTATTGCTTAAGTAAAAAATTTGGAAGCTTTCTACATGTACTAAAGGGCCTCCACAGCTGTGGTCCTGAACCCCCCCCCCCCCAAATTTGTTATATGTTAGTGTTTTGCATGTGTTTTGGTATGCGTTGAGTGAATGGGGGCCCCAAATTTACACTAGGCCCTGAGCCCCATTTAGGTTTGATCAGGCTCTGTATGCGCATGGTCTAGACCCACCAAGGTCTTGAAATGAATGCATATCACTTTAAATCTACCTCGTAAAATAGAACAAAAGAAAATATTTCAATATTCTAAATCACATTAAACGTTTAAGGAGTCAATAACGACGTATTACTTTCCTTATATACATAATGTATAAGGAAAGTATTGTGACGGGGTCGAAAATTCGAATTCGAGTTTTCGACGGGAGAGCACGTTTCAAGCATCCCTGATCACGAATCAAACATTTTTGAAGTGATGTCTGTGTGTGTGTATGTGTGTGTGTGTCAGTGAGTCTGTGGAGACGATAACTGACGAACGAATGGACCGACTCGAACCAAATTTGGTACAAAAATCACAATCCGTAAACACTGGAGGCCTATTGTTTTTATATGTAATCGAATGTTCAGAATCCCCCTAAATTTTCGAATAAAATTTTGAAAAAATCGTCAAAAAATCAAAACCGCTAATAAAGTTACGCAAATAGACATTTCTTATGTAATTTTTCATTAGAAAACGATTGGCATAAATTTTAGAACGCTAACATGAACCGTTCTCGAGATATTGTACATTTTTCAAAAAAATTATGAAAAAGTCACATAAAAAAAAAATTCCTATTGAGAAACATGTTCACTTTTCATATATAATACCATGCGATAAATTGGTTGACATCATTTTCGTGGATTCCATTCTCGTTCCATTCATGAAAAAATATACGTTAAGTAATACTTTTGTATTTAAACGCCAATAGTCATTTATCTGCTGTAAGAATAACTTTTTTCTTAGTGCATAACGCTTGGCGACATTTTGGCGACGAATTCGGCGGAATGTCGCCAACTTGGCAACTTTTTTTAAATGTTGCCAAATTAATGAAAATCTCGCCAAATGGATAAAAATGATGCTAAATCAATGAAAATGACGACTCATTGTCGAAAATTCAATATCTTGGAAAGAATATTAGTATCTACTATAAGAAAAACCTATTTTTTTACTGTAAAAGTAGTAAATTCATTACATTATATAAGGAAAGTCATGTGTTGCCCACATCAGATTTTTTTGTTGAGTTTTGAGGCATTATCCGCAGTACTACCTGTATTACCTCCGGAGAAATACTTACAGTAGTATTGTTACCAAATGCATGAAATAGGTTTCTTAAATATCTCAAATGGTTTGCCTGGGTTCCTTCAGTTGCAATCTCTCCCCAAAATCGGAACTTGACTGACTTTTCTCTTGTTTGAGATCATGTTCAACGAACGGCCGTTAACTACATTATTTCTCTGAGCACATAATTATACTTTAATTGGAAGACGGTTTACAGACCTGAACTTTCAGTGTCGGCAAATTTAAGTTTTGTCCTCTCTAAATACAAAAAAGGCGGAACTAAAACCCGCTGCATGTCCGAGTATGACAGACATAAAAAAATTGCACTTTAGAATTTCGATGAGAGGGACATTGAAAGGCATTTCAATGAGAGTAACATTAAAGGCGATTCATTTCCAAGTACAATGAATTGTAGCGTATGCTGATGACAGAGTTTCAATTTAAACAACTTTATAAAATTCGTTTTACTTTTCTGTTTAAGGTTAAAATTCATGCAAAGGAAGAAATCCTAAAACAAGTATTAAACAAGTTCTTGTAATACTCTTAGATAAAGTTGCATTGTTAGAGAACACTTAATTTCATCATTTCCGGTACTCATTTCACGGAAAATTCATATTTTACATATACATATACAAATGTAAGATTTTTCATAAAATATTTTAAATAAATTAGTCAGAGAAGATGAGTTGTCCTAACAAAACTTGTGTGCTGAAATCAGTTCCTTTAAAGCTTAACTTTTAACTTTTTGGAGTATGCTACAGCAAATCGTTACTTTTGTGGTCTTTCCTCACGATGAATATTTTTCGGGGATTATTCTTTTGATAAATCCTACTATATGAAGAAGGAAGAAATCGAAAAATCAAGACATTTCTCTTCTGGGCGGGACCGCCCAATGGTTAGCACACGGGGATTGGACTCGAACGACCCGAGTTCGATACTCAGCTCTTCCCAGACTGACTCCGTTTTCACGCAGAGTACGGGCACGTTAAATATGTGGATCCATATGTCCTTCCGAGAGGTTGGTGGTAGGGGAAGGAGGATACGGTCAGCGTAGATGATGCCCGAACTGGGTTCCGGTCTAAATTAGATTACGGTTTGAATCGAAGAAGAAGAATAATAATACTTCCTTATGAACGTTCGCTAAAATGCATTCAAGCCAGCCTTGTCATACACACGGGAAAGGAAAGTACATAGATTCTAGAAAGTACATACAGGAAAATACATACATACAGAAATGTACATACAGGAAAGTAGTCAAAGCAAAACAGTCTAGACAGGCTGATCGTAACACCAACATTGCCTTACAATTAATATTAATGAATTTTACGATTTTGAAGTGTGGGAGGAACTGGAAAAGTCTTCGAACACACATTTCAAGTACATAGTTTCTCTTTTGTATGTATCTGCATATGGACGATAAAGTGCATTTTTCTGGCAAACGCGCTATTGCTATAGATGTAGCCCAAACTGGGTTTCGGACTAAATTGGGTGGCACATCCCCGCCAACCAAACAGATGTCTTACACCTTCGGGTAGGTCGGGGTCGAAGAAGAAGAAGAAGGCATTTCTCGTGATACTCAGAATATCCTCAGATTCAATGCTTCTATTAGAGATCACTTAATTTCATCATATTTTTTTTTTCAAATGGCCAGGCACTTTGACCTTCGTCATTCGCCTTTATAATTTCATCATATGGAGAAACTCACTTCCCTATTTGGGTGATCATTAGACAAATGTAGGATTCTCTATAAAATGGTTTAAATAAACTCCCTCCGCATTTGGTTGGTGCCTGCATTGCGATCGCACTCCAAATGCCACCAGCGGCTATCGATTTTGTTCCTCTTGCGACCATCACCAAAATATAATCTCAATAAATCAATTCCGACTCAATTTTATATTTTTACCATTTTACAGTATAAATCACAAATATATTTCAAAGTAAGGGAGTAATACAATTAAAATAATTTTTAAAATGTGCGTTAAATTTACGTTAACTTATTTAAAGACATTTGCTGTGAAGGAGCTATGTTTAAAAAGGATTTAGAATGAAATTTATATTTTTGTTACTTTATTGCAAGAAACACAAACTCTTCCGTAATACAAATTAAACTTACCTAATTCCGCAAATGAAAATATAATCCAAAGCAAATAAGATACAAATTTTTACATATTCAAAATTAAAAAAATATATACACACATTTCACACAATGGTTGAAGTAAAAACTGAACATGAAGAAAACTAAAATTCAATAAAAGACTTAAAAAAGTAAAATTAAACATAACCAAACAAAAGTGATGAAATCAAGAATTTCAAAACCAAAGTTAATGAATTATTTTCAGATGTTTCTGTAAATTGTTAGCAAAGCTCTTGAACACACATGTTGCCAGTAAACGGTTTCTCTCCCCTGTGAACACTAATATGAAGGGCAATGTGTTGTTTCGTATAAAACTGTTTGCTGCAATGGTGGCATTGGGTTTGACTCTTGTGCCGACCAAGATTCGGTTTCTGTTTAAATGATTTACCGCATTAGTGGCATTGAAAGAACATGTCTCCTGTATGAGCTCTGATATGCTTCTTTATATTAGCCTTATATAAAGTTGAGTAGGCGCACAAACAGCACCTGAAGAACCTTCTGTTGATTACACTCACTTGATATTTATTTAGGTGATAAGCCTCCTTTAAATAGATTCCCAAATTTTCTAAAAAAAACCTACTAAAATAACACAATTAACAATAAAAAACATAATATTTACATTTTACAGGCTCCTAAATGAAACATGATATAAGACAAATGTTTCTGTTGTTGAACTGACGTGATATATGAGCAAAAATTATTACACACATTGCATATAATTTTTATCTATAAAAGCGGTTTCTTCGGCGTGTGAATACTTTGGTGTATAGTATCGGTGTGTGAATACCTTGGTGTATAGTATAATGTTACAAAGTACCCTTTTGAATCGAGGATGTACTCTCAGCATACAAGAATGAGTCCAAAATTCTCTATAACTAACGCTTTTATTTGAAATCCCCAATAATCGCAAACAGGAACAATACACAGAAATTAGTTCGAAAACTAGCGTACAGGCCCACTAAACAACTGCCAGGAATTATAAAACAGCAATTAAATTCTCAACCAATTCACGAAGGAGATGATATAATTCTCAAAACAATGAAAAATCTCACAATTCGATTTAGCTCGCATCACGTTAAATACCCACCCACTGAGCGATGACTTCCTTATATACTCTCCACAGAAATGGCTGGGAAGTGCTCATCTCTTCAAAACCAGTCGATATTTTGAGAAAATTCGAATCGATTCAGAAAATCGCCCAAAATTCGATAAGTTGGCAATATTTCGATACATCTGGTTACCCTGCCATAAAAGTCGCCAAAATCTGACAATCTTACATAGTGTTGAGAAAATATTGTTTTCACGAAAGTATTGTTTGTCCGTCCGTCCGTCAGTGTGTCTGATGTCTGTAGTCGATTTCTTTAGCAGCCACTAATATTAATCGATTTTCACGAAATTGTATATCCGGCTTTGTTATCAAAGAATCTGAAACCAGATAAAAAAAATCTAGAACAAGGGAGGCGAGCGGGGGTCATTGGCAATTATGGTATCAATCGAAAGACGTAATGTACGCGCTGCTAGTATTGTAATCATTTGGACTCATAATACCGATTTTTCAAAGTTTTTGTTGCAAAATATGAAAAAAAAAAAAATGAATTCCAGTATGAGAAAGTCGAGCTAAGCCACATTTCTGTTAATTTCGTTACGACACATGATCCACAGCTCCGGCCGTCCAAACAGTTACCTTACACCTTTCTGGTAGGTCGGACGGTCTGGGTCTCAACAACAACAACAACATGATCCACAGCTAGGGCGCGGTAGCCCATTGGTTAGCGCGCTGGAGTTGCACTCGGTAGGCCCGGGTTCGATTCCAGCCACTGCCAAAACTGCCGCCGTGTTCATGCGGAGTACGATCACGTTAAACATGTGGGTCCGAAAGTCCTTCCGAGAGGTTGGTGGTAGGGGAAGGAGGGTACGGTCCCTGTGGATGCCTCCCCCACTGGGTTCCGGTCTAAATTGGGTGGCACTTCCCGACCGTCCAAACAGTTACCTTACACCTTTCTGGTAGGTCGGACGGTCTGGGTTTCAACAACAACAACATGATCCACAGCTCTATTACAAGAGGTACACGACAGGTACAAGAGAAATCTCTGGAGTGGTTCCGATGCTATATAAGGTCAGTGCTAGAAAAATAGGTGCACTGAAAAACAAGACTCATGACAGAAATCGTAGTGAATACATAATGACTCTCATTTAAACAAAAATAAACAAAAATCAATGCCATTCTACAATAATAAATTTTATAATCTTTTATTTATTTTCTCCGACTTGCTAACATGCTAAACAGCACAGATGGAAATAGCTAGGAATCAGAAAAGGAAAAATATCACAAAATTCACATATTTCAAACAGTAGATTAAACTAGAAATCCCAGCATTAAAAAGAAATACTACATCATGAAAATAACACAAACAAAAGGAAACTACATGTAATTCAGGTACTATAAACGTATTAATTAAGAAAACATTATTTTTTGTCTGTAACTACTTAGCATCAGCTTACAATTTGCCAATATGTAGAGCATTCAATGTAGTAAGAAATGTATTAAAAACAATCACGTACAATAATATAACAAATGCAAATGAAAAACTACTGTATCAGACAATTACAATATGACAATTATATAAGTATTACATGTTTCAATTTTCAAATTGAAGAATTATCTAATTGTGTATTAAACCAGCCACCGTCGGCGCATTGCAAAAATGAAAAAATAAATTAAAATAAGAGATGAAAATATATATATATATTATGCAAACATGAGAATAATATGACAAAAGCTAATGAAGTAACTACTATACGAAAGAGAATACAATATGTAAGGGATGAGGATATGTACGAAAAGGAATACAGTATGCTATTTGTGTATTATACTGACCGCCATTGACACATTTTAAGATGGCTGCCAGTTTTGGGTGTTTCTTTGCCTCTTTCTACTGGTTAGAAATTATATAATTACTATGAGCAAGCAGAACATAACTTAATGTAAACATTAAAAACACATAAAATGGTCGAAATATACCCTAAAATAACAGTAAAAATATCAATGTATAGATAGATATACTGTAGTTTATAAATTCTGAAAACATTTCATCTGTTCTTAAACCTTTAGTTTTTTTCATTTACATTTAAAAACAGATTTCATTATCTTAATAATAATATAAATATTTTAAATGTTGTGCATGAAATAATACTAAAGTGCCAGACATCATTTTAGGATCTTCAATTGCTATTCTTTGAAAAGCATAATTTATTAGCTTTACAAAGTATTATTGCAATGCTACTATATGTTTGGTTAGTTTAAAATACGTTAGCTTAAAATACGTTAAATATTGCAAATTACAAAAAGTTATGTTAACTACTGTTACCAAGATTAAGAGTAAAAAATGATTGTCAGTAATTTAACAAATACAAAGAAAGAAAATAACCAGATAGTCCACAGCTTAAACCACAATTCTTTTATCAAAAAAGTTAATGAAGGATTTTCAAATGCTTCTTCAAATTAGATAATTGAGAAAAGCTCTTGGAACACACGTTGCAAGTAAACGGTTTCTCTCCCGTGTGAACTCGCATATGAAGGACCAAGTGATGTTTCAAAGCGAATCGTCTGCTGCAGTGGTGGCATTTAAAAGGTTTCTCTCCTGTGTGGAAACGCAAATGCACAAGCAGGTTCTGTTTTTGTGAAAACGCTTTGCCGCAGTATTGGCATTGAAATGGTTTTTCTCCAGTGTGAGCTCTACTGTGTCTCTTAATAGTAGCCTCATGAGGAGCTAAATAAGCGCAAAACTGACACTTGAAGGACTTTCTCTTGTTGATGACACACACTTGATATTTAGGGGATGATCCAAATGGGTTAACAATCTTTGAATAGTTTTCCAGATTATCTAAAAAACAAAAGACTAAGCATTACACAATTAATAAAAAACAAGCACTATCATTTAAGTCTCACAGTCTCCTAAATGAAGCATGATATAAGTTGAATATTTCTGATATTAAACTGAGGTGATAAGCAACAAAATATTAAACAATTAGCAAAACATTAAACAATAATAAACATTTTAAAAAACATTAAACAGATAACAAAACTGGCAGTCAATAACTTTTATTTCTACAGTTATCTAAATGATTGATGGTATAAAGTTAACATTTTGTTGTAAGGAAGTTGATGTGATATATGTCGTTTCTTTCCTGTGTGGCAACGCAAATGCACAAGCAGGTTCTGTTTCTGTGAAAACGCTTTGCCGCAGTGTTGGCATTGAAATGGTTTTTCTCCAGTGTGAACTGTGCCTCTTAGTAGTAGCCTCATTAGTAGTTGAATACGGGCAAAATTGCACTGGAAGGACTTCCCCTTGCTGATGACACAAACTTGATATTTAGGTGATGATCTAAATGGAATAGCATCCTTTGAATAGTTTTACAGATTATTTAAAAAGAAACAGATAGTACACATCTTAAACCACAATACGTTATCAAGAAAAGTTAATGAAGTCTTTTCAAATGCCTTTTCAAAGTGGATGACTGAGTAAATCTCTCGGAACACACGCTGCAAGTAAATGGCTTCTCTCCTGTATGAACACGCATATGGAGGGAAAGAATATATTTGGTGGAAAAGCATTGACTGCAGTGGTGGCATTTGAACGGTTTCTCGCCTGTGTGGCAACGCAAATGCACAAGCAGGTTCTGTTTTTGTGAAAACGCTTTGCCGCAGTGTTGGCATTGAAAGGGTTTTTCTCCAGTGTGAGCTCTACTGTGTCTCTTAATAGTAGACTCATTAGGAGCTAAATAAGCGCAAAACTGACACTTGAAGGACTTTCTCTTGTTGATGACACACACTTGATATTTAGGGGATGATCCAAATGGGTTAACAATCTTTGAATAGTTTTCCAGATTATCTAAAAAACAAAAGACTAAGCATTACACAATTAATAAAAAACAAGCACTATCATTTAAGTTTCACAGTCTTCTAAATGAAGCATGATATAAGTTGAATGTTTCTGATATTAAACTGGGGTGATAAGTAACAAAACATTAAACAATTAGCAAAATATTAAACAATAAACAATTAAAAACATTAAGAAATAAACAATTAAAAAAACGTTAAACAAATAAAAAAATAACAGGGAATAACTTTTATTTCTACAGTCACCTAATGGAGTGACGGTATAAAGTTAATATTTTGGTAAGGAAGTCGATGTGATGTATGAGTTAAAATGGTAATAGAAAAAAATTTAACTAGTCTTACATTTACTTAATTAAAAACATTTACTCTGTAAAAGGAATGAATTTTTTATTTTATTTACTATATAAAAACAAACAAAGAAACTATTCAAAATGAGAATCCGTAATACAAATTAAGTCAGCCGAATTCCATAAATCAAAAACAAATCAAATATAATTTAGAACATAGACGATATACGAGAAATTAAAAAAACACTTTTCACACAACTGATACAGATAAAGAAAAAAATGAAGTGAAAGCTAAATTCAATTGAAAAATCATAAAAATTTAAAGTGAAATTAAACATCAATTAATTAATATAAATGCTAAAAAAAATCTGATGTGGGCAACACATGACTTTCCTTATATAATGTAATGAATTTCTACTTTTACAGAAAAAAAATAGGTTTTTCTTATAGTAAATACTAATATTCTTTCTAAGATAATGAATTTTCGACAATTAGTCGTCATTTTCATTGATTTAGCGTCATTTTCATCCATTTGGCGAGATTTTCGTTAATTTGGCAACATTTCAAAAAGTCGCCAAGTTGGAGACATTCCGCCAAATTCGTTGCCAAAATCTCGCCAAGCGTTATGGACGAAGAAATAGGTTGTTCTTACAGCAGATATATGACTATTGGCATTCAAATATAAAAGTATTACTCAAAGTATATTTTTTCATGAATGGAACGAGCTAGATCCACGAGAATGATGTCACCCAATTTATCGCATGGTATTACATATGAAAAATGAACATGTTTCTCAATAGAAAATATTTTTTTATTACTTTATATGACTTTTTAATAATTTTTTTGAAAAATGTGCAATATCTCGAGAACGGTTCATGTTAGCGTTCTAAAATTTATGTCAATCGTTTTCTAATAAAATATTACATAAGAAATGTCTATTTGCGTAACTTTATTAGTGGTTTTGATTTTTTGACGATTTTTTCAAAATTTTATTCGAAAATTTAGGGGGGCTCTGAACATTCGATTGCGTATAGAAACAAAAGGCTTCCAGTGTTTGCGGATTGTGATTTTTGTACCAAATTTGGTTTGAATCGGTCCATTCGTTCGTCAGTTATCGTCTCCACAGACTCAATGACACACACACACACACACACAGACATCACTTCAAAAATGTTTGATTCGTGATCAGGGATGCTTGAAACGTGCTCTCCCGTCGAAAACTCGAATTCGAATTTTCGACCCCGTCACAATACTTTCCTTATACATTATGTATATAAGGAAAGTAATATAAATACCCTCACAATTGAATTATTACTTTCCTTATATACATAATGTATAAGGAAAGTATTGTGACGGGGTCGAAAATTCGAATTCGAGTTTTCGACGGGAGAGCATGTTTCAAGCATCCCTGACCACGAATCAAACATTTTTGAAGTGATGTCTGTGTGTGTGTCAGTGAGTCTGTGGTGACGATATCTCACGAACGAATGGGGCGATTCGAATGAAATTTGGTTCAAAAATCACAATCCGTAAATACTGGAAACCTATTGTTTTTAACCTATTGTAATCCAATATTCAACCACCCCCCCCCCCCCCTAAATTTTCGAGTGAAATTTTGAAAAAATCATCAAAAAATCAAAACCTTTAATAAAGTTACACAAATAGACATTTCTTATGTTATTTTTCTTTAGAAAACGATTGACGTACACTTTAGAACTCTAACAGGTACCGTTCTCGAGATATTGCACGTTTTTGAAATAAATTTATCAAAAAATATCATAAAAAAAATCTATTAAATACTGAGAAACATATTCACTTTTCATATGTAATATCATGCAATCAATTGGGTAACATCATTCTCGTAGATCTAGCTCGTTCCATTCATGAGAAAAGATACTTTGAGCAATACCTTTGTATTTGAACTCTAATAGTCATTTTTCTGCTATAAGAATAACTCATTTCTTCGTCCATAACGCTTGGTGAGATTTTGGCGACGAATTTGGCGGAATGTCGTCAACTTGGCAACTTTTTCGAATGTTGCCAAATTAACGAAAATCTCGCCAAATGGATAAAAACGACGCTAAATCAATGAAAATGACGACTCATTGAAGAAAATTCAATATCTTGGAAAGAATATAAGTATCTACTATAAGAATAACACTTTTTTTTTAACTGTAAAAGTAGTAAATTCGTTGCATTATATAAGGAAAGTCATGTGTTGCCCACATCAGATTTTTTACTGTAAAAGTAGTAAATTCATTGCATAATATAAGGAAAATCATATGCTGCCCACATCAGATTTTTTTATATTACTCTGTAGCAGGAAACACAGAAAGCCTTTAAGCGAGAATCAGTAATAACAATTCAATCAATCCAATCCTTCAAATGAAATTATAACCCAAAAGAAATAAAACTATAATTAATATCATAGACGAAATACAAGAAATTAGGTATACACGACTTATACAACAAAAGTGAGTAAAAACGCAACATAAAGTTACACTGAAACTGCGTAAAAGTCATAGAAAATTTAAGCAAAACATTAAATGATAATACAACCGAAAAATTCAAAATCAAAGTTAATGAAATGTTTTTAGACGTGTCTTCAACCATCAACCAGGGCGGTGTTATATCGATATTTGTGATTAACACATTATGAAGTACCTACATGGCATCCAATTGTGATATCTGCATTGGGTAATAAGAACAGTTCGAAAATAAGTCGACAACTCAATAGTTCTAGTGAACGTATATATTTTTAGTTACCACCTAATATCACTATGCGTTGTGGTGATCAGGTCCTATTTCCCGGCCGATTCTAGGAATAGGCTGGTCAGTCCAATATCGATGTTAATGGAACATCAATATTGGAACATATCACATCAATTACAAAAATGCACTCGCAGATACAGAAGAAATACTCTTTCACAAATCCGAAGGACGGGAGGACGAACAATCTTATCTCCAACCGCATTTAGGACTTCGATGGGCCCTGGACGACCAAAGGTTTAAAGTCTGACATAATCATGCCGGAACGCGATATTCGGCGCTACTTTGTCTCTCCACCAGGCCGGCGGATTCGTTCTCTGGTTGCACTTCAGATTCACAAATTCTCCTCCCCTTCGCCATTCCACCTTTGCGGTCCGAACCGAAAGTCACAAAATTACTACTTTATAAGATTACAAGCAGGGACTACGGCTCGTCTAATACTCTTCGTTCAACATTCCGAATTTAATACGTACATTTCAAATACACATATATTCCAATCCGTGCAAATTTTACAATTCATGCGAAAACACGCCGTGACCTCCTCTGCCGTAATTTAGGGTCATCCGAACAACTCATACGTCACCCATCCATCAAGCCCTCATTGGCTGACCGACACCTGCATCAGTGACGTATCATAATTCAAACCGCAGCCGACGTCACTTCCAGACAAACGCTGGCGTCAGTCGTCCTCGTGAAAAACCGAGAATAAAAACGAAATCTTACTTTCCCACATTAGCCTACCAGAACAGAAATTAATTTGGCAAAATGTCTCAAAAATGCAGGAAATTGAGATGGTGTTCCAAATGTCGATATGACAGATATAAATCAGGAAAACAACCAGAAAAGTTTACATTTGAAACGACCATTTTCTATTCAACAAAATCAGTAATATGCTTTCAAATGTTTCTTTAAATTCAATGGATTAGCAGAGCTCTTGGAGCACACATTGTAAGTAAACGATTTCTCTCCCGTGTGAACTGGCATATGAAGGACAAAGTCATGTTTCAAAGTGAACTGTTTACTGCAATGATGGCATTTAAAAAGTTTTTCTCCTGTGTGAACTCTAATATGCCTCTTGATATTATTCTTGTTAGTAGTCAAGTACGCACATATTTGACACTTGAAGGGCTTCATGGTATTGTTTACACACACTTGATATTTAAGTGATGATCTAGACACAATAGTGTGCTTTGAATAACTCGCCGGTTTACCTAAAAAGCAAAAACTAAAAATGACACACAATTAACAATAGTCAAACAATGGTATTTAAGCTTTACAAACTTCTGAATGAAACATTGTATTTATAAAAAAATTTGATTTACTAAATTCTTGTGATATTATAAGCGTAAATAGTTACACACATTACACACAGTTTTAATATATAGTGGATAAATACATATCACAGTAAGCTAAAGAAAACCACCAGAAGAATGTACATTTGAAATTACAATTTTTTATTAAAGAAAGGAAATGATGCATTTTAAATGTTTCTTTAAATTGGATGACTGAGCAAGGCTCTTGGAACACAAGTTGCATAATCAAAAGCTACATTTTTTTAAGTAACTGAAAAACAAAACTTTAGATACAGAATTGTCTCACAACAAGCGGAGTAAAAGTGCAAAATCAAGATACACCAAAATTCAGGAAAATACATACAGAAGATCAAACTAAAACAGAATCGAAAGCACAGATTCTTAAAGCAAAATTAATGAAGTCTTTTCATATGTCTCTTTAAATTGCCGGAAACAGCAAAGCTCATGGAGCAGACGTTGCAAATAAACGGTTTCTCTCCAGTATGAACACGCACATGCATATCAAGGCTTGATTTCCGTGTAAATGCTTTTACGCAGTGGTGGCATTGAAAGGGCCTTTCTCCAGTATGAACTCGCATATGATCCTTCATTTGAGATTCATACAAAACCGAGTATGAGCATACTTCACACTTCAAGAATTTCCTGTTGTTGATGATACACACTTGATATTTAGGGGATGATCCAGACACAATAGTATGCTTTAAATAGCTTTCCAATTTATCTAAAAACGATAATAATAAAAATTACACAATTATCATAAAACTATGAAAATTCTATGTTTTTCACTTTATAGCAACAAATACAGACAGCCGAGAATCAGCAAAATAAATTAATCTAACCTAATTCTATAGATGGAAATATAATTCAAAACAAATGAGTTACAATTTATTACATAAACTAAATGCAAAAACATGACATATACACTTTTGTCACACTTAAAGTATTACTGAAATTCAGTAAAAGACATAAATAATCTAAAACTAAACATCAAACAATAATAATGGAAACTAAAATTTCAAAAGAAAAGTTAATGAGTTGTTTTATGGTGTATCTTTAAATTGGATAATCAAGTAAATCTCTTGGAACACACATTGCAAGTATGCACATAAGTAGTTTTGGCGAAAGAATAAAAATTTAAACAGAAATTGCACTCATATTGACAGGGAGAGGTAAATATGTCTATTTTCATTTAAGAACTGAGACCTATGCCTATTTGCAGCCTTTGAAGAGTATTTCGAATATAAAAGCAACTTTTTAAAGCCCTTAAAATTTCACCAAATGCCCTTAAAATTTCAGTATTGTCGAATAATATATTTCGTTAAGTTCTCAGCAAACACCTAGTTGATTCTTCAAATAAGTGATCTCTTACAGTAAAGCAAAATACACTATAAATATATTGGTAAAAAAATATAGCAAACATTAAGAAATAATTATTACAAATCATGAAAAAGGATGAATGTTGCTTTTAAAATAAAAAGGAAGCACATTTCTTGGGATTATCTGAGTGCCCTCAGCTTCTACACTATTTTTAGATAACACTTAATCATTGGATCCACATTTCACGGAAAATGCATACTTAATATTGACATACACAAAGAAATTTTTATTTTTATTACTTCATAGGACGAAATACAGAAAGTCTTGAAGCGAAAATCAGTTAATAAGAAATAAATCAAATTCCACAAACGGAAATATATTTGAAAGCAATCAAACTACAATTTATAACATAAACGATTTACAGAAAAATAAGTATACACATTTCATACACATGAATTAAATAAAAGAACAAAATGAAGTATGAAATTCAGTAGATGATATAAAGAAGGTAAAACTAAACACTGACCAACAATTAAAAAAATGTGATGTGAGCAACACATGACTTTCCTTATATAATGTAATGAATTTATTACTTTTACAGTAAAAAAAATAGGTTTTCCTTATAGTAGATACTAATATTCTTTCCAAGATATTGAAGTTTCGACAATTAGTCGTCATTGTCATTGATTTAGCGTCATTTTTATCCATTTAGCGAGATTTTCGTTAATTTGGCAACATTTCAAAAAGTCGCCAAATTGACATTTCGCCAAATTCGTCGCCAAAATCTCGCCAAGCGTTATGGACGAAGAAATAAGTTATTCTTACAGCAGATATATGACTATTGGCGTTCAAATACAAAAGTATTACTCAAAGTATCTATTTTCATGAATGGAACGAGCTAGATCCACGAGAATAATGTCACCTAATTTATCGCATGGTATTACATATGAAAAATGAAATGTTTCTCAATACGAAATATATATATTTTTTATTTTATATGACTTTTTGATAATTTTTTGAAAAATATGTAATATCTTGAAAACGGTTCATGTTAGCGTTCTAAAATTTATGTCAATCGTTTTCTAATGAAAAATTACATAAGAAATGTCTATTTGTGTAACTTTATTAAAGGTTTTAATTTTTTGACGATTTTTTAAAATTTCATTCGAAAATATAGAGGGGTTCTGAACATTCGATTGCGTAAAAAAACAATAGGCTTCCAGTGTTTACGGATTGTGATTTTTGTGCCAAATTTGGTTGGAATCGGTCCATTCGTTCGTCAGTTATCGTCTCCACAGACTCACTGACACACACACACACACACACACACACATACTTTCACACACACACACACACACACACAGACACACACACAGACATCACTTCAAAAATGTTTGATTCCTTATCAGGGATGCTTGAAACGTGCTCTCCCGTCGAAAACTCGAATTCGAATTTTCGACCCCGTCACAGTACTTTCCTTATACATTATGTATATAAGGAAAGTAAAAAGAAAAAAAAAAAACGGGAATTTCAAAAGTAAAATGTATGATTTGTTTTCATATGTCTCTTTAAATTGGATGACTCAGCAAAGCTCTTGGAGCAGATGTTGCAAATAAACGGTTTCACTCCCGTGTGTTAGAGTCCAAAATACCATCTGAAAAATAAAAAGTATAAAATTAATATCATTTACAAGGGACTTACGAAATATAAACAAAATTAAAAAGAAATTGCTTCGAGAATGTTTTCATAAATTCGCATAAATTTATAAATGATGTATTTTTATAAAAAATATACCATTATAAATTATATATATTGTAACGAGTACCACAATCTATTCCACCTTTAAATTTGAATTGAGGAATATTGTTCTTTATGTTTTGGATAAAATCAAAAGAAGATGGCACTAAACTTGTCATCTTAGAAGTAAAATATAAAAAACAAGAAGAATCAATTATGCATAAAGCATCGATTATGAAACACTTTCTAACTGAAATGCAATCCGTTGAATGTATCGCATCTCTAAAATGCGATACATTTGGAGGTGATATTTTTTAAATTATCTTAAAACTACAATAATTTATTTTACTTGAAAACTTAAAACTTCATCGAAAAGAAAATGAACTTTTATTCAAATGACATCATCGAAATATAAATCGTCTGGCTCTCTACGTAAAAGCAGCGAATATTTCATTCATATCACATTTATACCAGACTCCAGAGTTAAATAATTTTGCGCGAAAAAATTCAGCAATACCTATACAACTCATCTTGCAACCGCTTGTTAACATGCTACATCCATTAAAATTAGGCTTTGTAGAAATAATCAAAGTTGGATGATCATTTAAACTCAAAAATATTTTAATTGTGTTGACACAAAATATAAATGCACAGAAAATACGCAAAAATAAAACGATTTTAGGACATGTGCAACACTAAACATAAATTTAAAAGAACGCTAAAAATCACGTTTCTGTCACAAGATGGATGCCGTATTTTATTTAAGTGGGTCAAGTGATCGCTTCACATTACATGGGTGTAATTATTATTTTAATTTTTATTTTAAAAACTACCGCACACATTTTGCTGCAATGTTTTTATATATTTTATGGGATAATTTTAATATTTCCTAAAACTTTCGAAGCAATTTGTGAAATTTAACTGCTCTTAAAAAGTGTTTGAAATATGAGGTCCCATAAGATCCAATGAATTTCATTTTTACAGCCTGGGTTCAATCCCAAACTAATTTGGTAATATTATTCATTTGCATTCCCATATCTCCCACAGACCGTTTCAACACCATACTAACATTTCACTTTTATAAAGTCATTTTTACGGCAGTTATAGTGCGAACGGACAGACAGACAGAACGACCAAAGTCAGAAACACTTTCAAACTATGTTGTAAAGTGTTAAGAAAAAGCACTCACACTTTCACATGTTTCTCGGACGTCTTATTTAATAAATTAAAATGTCAGTTTATCTGTGCGCGCAGTTCCTTATGAATGCTCATGTTCACCACAAGATTCGATTTCTGTGTAAATTTTTTAAATCTATCCTGATATTACAAATGATTTTCTCTTGTGTGAACTCTGATATAACCCTTCATATCAGTAAAATGTCTGTTGTGAAGACACACTTGATATTCAAGCACACCACCTATTACACTGCGAAAATATTTAGAGTTGTAGATACCAAATAACGTTAGTGACAGGAAAAAAATAGACGAAGAGAAAAACAGTAACCAATTCTGAAATAATAACATTTAATATAATAACTCACATTGTAATAAAAAAGAAACAATAATCAATGTGTCATACAGTAATACACTTCTTTTATTTTTATTTGTTTGCATCACCTTACTTTATAAATATTTTAAAGTAAACTAAACAAAATAGCCAAGATTCGATGAAAGATAGTATGACAGTATTCCCATATTTCAAACAACATATTAATTTAGCAATCATAGTATGAAATAGAAACATAAAATAGAATAAAATACATGAAATAAAAGACATAAAAGATATAGAATAAAAGACATGAAAGATAGTAAATGAAACTATGTACGTATAATTCAGTAATAAAAATGTCTTAAACTAAGGGGCAGAAACATTTTTTTTCTCTACTAACATAACTACCTTCATGTACAATTTAACAATAAGTAGAACTTTCAATGAAGAAAATTGCATTAGAAGCAAACACTAAAATAAAATAATATATGCAAATTAGCTACTATAAGAAAAGAAATACAATATCTAAGATAACATATTTCAAATTGTGTGCAAATTAAAGAATCAGCTACTTATGCCACTATAACATAACGACCACTATTGGTGAACTATAAAAATGACCACTATTTTGGTTTTCTGTTTTCAATATTTTTCTACTAATTCTGATCTAGATGGGTGTAATAATCAACATTCGACACAATAAAAACAATGTGAAAATACAAAAGAATGAAAATACTGAGTGAAATACATTAAAATAATACTTAAAATCTTAAGGCTAAATAATAAAAATCTTAATTATAAAAATTTGTAGTATTTGTAAACATTTATATTAAAAGAAACATTTTATTATCTTTCAAACATTATAAATTTCTAAAATATCTCCTCATTTTTCGATACGTTAAATTTAAGAAGAATATTTAATTTTAATAACGCAAATTTAGAAAGTTTTGTCTACTTTCCAAATAAACACTTTAAGTGTAAAAAAATGTATTTTTTTACACTTAAATGATATAAATTCCTGGAATAAATCATTTAAAATCTTTGCAGACGATAAAAAGGCAAATGATGAAGTCAAATGCGAAACTCAGTATATCAGAATTTGAATCAAGCTGCTGTTTTGGCTGTCAATATTATGCAGGGCAGTTCGTATACTCAAGTTACAAACATCATTTCCGAGTCCTCAAAAGATATTCTTAAGATAAGAACTGTAAAAACCGTTTCAAAATCTACTTACACACTACAGTGTCTTTTGTTAGTGTACGTTAAAATTATCTCGGCAAGGAAAATAAAGGTAAATGACACATTTCCTCCAGTAACGGAAATATATTATCATCAGCAACCAAGATTAATAATGCAACATTTGTGCCTAACAAATTTTTGGTAATAACTTAGAAAAGTAAATATAAAATACAAGGAAATAAAAAACAACCAAAAGTCTACATCTGAAACAGCAATACTCTATTAATCAAAGTTATATATAATCATCCGTGACCAAGATAAATTATAAATCTTGTTTGCATTAGATTAAGTATAAAGCAGTTTACATTTAAAATTACATTTTTCTATTAAACAAAGTTATTGATGTCTTTTGAGATGTGTATTTAAATTGGATGAATGAGCAAATCTCTTGGAACACAGGCTGCAGGTAAATGGTTTTTCTCCTGTGTGAACACGCATATGATTGACAAAATTATGTTTACAATTAAATTGTTTGCTGCAGTGGTGACATTTGAAAGGCTTTTCTCCTGTGTGAGTTCTGATATGATGTTTCATATTGGTCACTACTGAAGACGAATATGCGCACAACTGGCACTGGAGGAGTTTCCCACCACCACTCTTCGGCCACACCAGGTATTTCGAAAAATGTTGAGAGACTTCGCTTGTAGTGCTCTTACAACCCAATATTCGACCTGGAAGGTAAAGAGAATAAAATTTCTATCATTCACATATGGCACACGACATATCAACCGAGTGATAAAGAAACTGTTTCAGTGCAATTCTTAAAAAATGCGAATAAGTTTAGTACTTGTGTAATGTACATATTTAAAAACGATTCTTTGAATCGGAAATCACAATTTTCCTATAAAAACGTATCTGTAGTGCATACAGGTGACAGGGTTTTAATATATAAAACGTATTAAAATCCTATTATGTACATTTTAGTGTTTGCAACCAAGAACTGTTTTCGACCAACACACTTCTTGTGATTTTCAGAGTACCCTCAGATTCTACAGTATTATCAGAGAACAATAAATTTCATCATTGGGTACATATTTCACAGATAAATCGTACTTTGAATTTAGATAAGTAAATAAAAGGTTTCCTATAAAGAACTTCAAACAAATTATTTCCGTATTTCTTGATATTTATAATGACATCGTATTCCAAAAGCAGTGGCTATCGGATTTGTCTTTTTACAGCATCATACAAATCAATTTCGAGTCAGTTTTACGATTTTCTTTTATAAAAGCATGAAACAAAAATATTTTTCCAATTCAAATGAGCAGTACAGATTGCAATGGATTTACAGTAGAGTGCATTTAATTTACATTAACTTACTTAAAGCATTTACTGTGAACTATACAATAAAAACAGTTTCCATGAAATTTGTATTTTTATTACTTTATAGCACAAAACACAAAAATCTTTCAAACAAGAATAAGTAGTAATACAAATTAAACTAACCTAATTAAAACAAGAAAGAGCAATCATGCATAAAGCATTGATTATGAAACACTTTCCAACTCTAATTTTATTTAAGCATCTCTAAAATGCGATACATTCAGCGACAATATTTTTAAAACTATCACAATACAGCAATAATTAATTATATTTGAAAATTTAAAACTTCATCGAATAAACCGAACTTGATTCAAATGTCGTCATCGAAATATAAATCGCTTGGCTCTCTGTGTAAAAGCAATAAATATTTCATTCATACATTTTTATTTCATTCACCACAGTACTACAATAATTCAGTCTACTTAAAAACTTAAAACCATGGAGGTAAAAGTAATTTAACTCTATGCATAAAACTTCATCGAAAAGGTCTGCCATTAAATCGTCTGCTTCTCTATGTAAAATCAATGAATATTTCATTCATATCATCTATATTGCAGGCTCCTGAGCAAAAATATTTTTGCGTTAAAGAAATTCAGCAATTTTTATGCTACTCATCTTACAGCCTAATTTGTTTACATTCTCCATATGTGAAAATTAGGTTTCGTTGTAAAAATAATCAAAGTTTGACGATCATTTAAACTCAAATACTTTGTAATTGTGCTGTTTCAGAATACAGATGCACGGAAATTAAACAAAAATAAAGTGGTTTTAGGACGGATGCGACACTAATTATAAATTAAGACGAATTTCAAAAATCACGATTTTGACACTAGATGGATGCCATATTTTATTTTGAAGTGGGTCACGTAATCTCTTCATATAAAGGGTTTAATTATTATTTTAATTTTTATTTTAAAAACTACTGAATATATTTTGCTGAAATTTTTTTATATATTTTATGGGATTATTTGAATATAACATTTCCTAAATCTCTCGAAGCAATTTGTGAATTTTAAATTCGCTTAAAGAATGTTTGAAAAATTAGGTTCCATAGGGGTTCAATGTATTTCATTTTTTCAACCCGAATTCAATCCAAAACTGATTGAGTGATATTATTCATTTATATTCCCATAGGTCCCACAGACCGTCTGAACAACATACTAAAATTTCATTTTGATAAAGTCATTTTTACGGCAGTTAACGTGCTAACAGACAGACAGAATGAACAAAGTCATAAAAACACTTTTCAACTAGTGAAGTGTTAAAACTGGAAACATAATCCAGACAAACAAAGCTCCAATTTCTTATATAGACGAAAATCAAGAAATTAGGTTTACACCTTTCATAAACTTAAATTGAGTTACAGCACATAATGAAGCAACACTGAAATTCAATGGGAATTTCAAAAGCGAAGTTACTGAATTGTTTTCAGATGTCACCTTAAACTGGGTGGTTCAGTAACGCTCTTGGAACACACGTTGCAAGTAAATGGTTTCTTTCCTGTGTGAGCAAGCATTTGAAGGACAGTTTGTTTTTTGCGACTAAACTGTTTGCTACAGTGATGGTATTTGAAAGGCTTTTCTCCAGTATTACTACGGATGTGCTTAACAAGGTTCTCTTTACGTTTACAGCAGTGGTGGCATTGAAAGGGCCTTTCTTCTGTGTGAACTCTGATATGATTTTTCATATTAGTCTCATATAAAGTTGAATACTCGCAGAAATGACACTGGAAGGAATTCGTGTTGTTGATGACACACGCTTGTTATTTAGGTGATGATACAGACACGATAGAATTCTTCGAATATTATCCCAGTTTTTCTAAAAATATACAACACTTAAAATTACGCAATTAACAATAAACAATGAATGAGATTCAAGTTAAATAGACTTCTAAATGAATCAGGATATTAAATTAATATTTCAGTTATTAATGTATTGAATGCGCCAAAATGGTTACATACATTACACATAGCTTTTGAGCTATAGTGGATACAGACACTGCACGAACAAATATACATTAGGGTGTTAACAATTAGTTAAGGGTTGTTACACGTCTGGGACCAAATAAAAGGCTGTTTAGAATCAGGTCGGTAACTGTTTAAGAACGGTTCATCAGAAAATTTAAGCACACTACAATGTTTCTTACTTCGTGTTTAAAAAAATTCCATTCGTATGGCATTGTACACAAATAAAAATAAAAATTACATAGTCAACAAAGGCTTTAAATATAGCACAATTAATATTTACTTTCTGTACTTAATCTAGATTAATCTAGATAGGATAAAATTTCTAAACACTTAAATATAGTTTACTAATGTATTGTAAGCTATGAACATCTATATTCTTCCAATTTTTTTTTAACACAACCATTAAAATTTAAAATACTGATAATGAAAAATGGCAAGTTAAGAGAAAATGTGCCCAGTAGCTCTAAAATTTTTGTCGTCTGTGATGAGAAGGATTTCTAAACAATAGGTTTTGAAACAGAATGGGTAAAATATTTTGCAATAAATCCTATTTTGCAGAAATATGGAGCAGATACAGTCATATGAAACAGTTAGGCGCAATTAGTTGAATAATGCTACGATGCATCCTCTAGAATCGTCGATGTACACTCAAGATACAAGAATAAGTCCAAATTTCTGGATAACTAACACATTTGTTCACAAGCACAGCAAAAACAGTCAAACAGCACTTAAATGTTTTACTTATTTCACAAAACAACCGATACTATTCTCCAAACATTGACTTATTTCATTTCACAAAATGACGTCTGCTGTTCTCAAAACATTAACGAATATCACAGTTCTGCGTAGCTCGTATCACGTTACTTATTCTCCAACTTCTAGAAATCTCTCATTTCTCGCAGAATACTCGTTATTTCGAGGTGTTTCTCGAACCTTCGAAAAGTCGCCAAATTGTCAAATCTGGCAACCGCCTTCCGAATTTCAGCATCTGGAAACCCTAGATTCACGTCCCAGGAGTCAAGTGTGAGTATATGGGTGTTTCTTTCATCTAGTTTTCAAAAGTGACTCCAGTGAGAGTATTTTGCGCATTCGTAACACTGCGCACATGTATCACTGCTCACACACATACGTCATAACAAAAATCGCGGATTTGTCTTTTAGACTTTCCCAAACGAGAAAATCTTTCAGAAACTCCTGAGGAATCCTACCCCAATATCCTTCATTTACGTCTACCACATACAGAGAGAATAGTAAAAATATCACGAAAACAATTTATGGCTTTGACTAACATTAAATTAATATACAGTAAATACCGTTAGATTAATGCTCGAAATTATTCAGTTATGAAATTTTAAGCATTATATTTTATTGGATTATGACACATGGTCCACAGTGAGCCAACGGCCGTACCGTGCTGAAAACACCGGTTCTTGTTGGATCACCGAAGTCAGGCAGCATCGGGCGCGGTTAGTACTTGGGTGGGTGACCACTTGGGAACACCGCGTGCTGTTGGCACATTTCGGGTGGTTTGCGCGCTGGATTTGCACGCTGCCACAACTGCCGCCGTGTTCATGCGGAGTACGATCACGTTAAACATGTGGGTAAGTCCTTCCGAGAGGTTGGTGGTAGGGGAGGGAGGGTACGGTCCCTGTGGATGTCTCCCCCACTGGATTCTAAATTGGGTGGCACTTCCTGGCCGTCCAAACAGTAACCTTACACCTTTCTGGTAGGTTGGACGGTCTGGGTCTCAACAACAACAACATGGTCCACAGAGCCCCCGGTCGGCCATTAAGCTGCCCTATGTCTTAGGATGAGTTGGTCGGCCTGGGCTTTCGACATGGTCCACAGTGCTACTTAGCATAGAGAAATAGTTAGCATGGCATTCATAATAAATGACGTCACTGAGAGAAAAAATCTGATGTGGACAGTACATGGCTTTCGCTGCAGACTCAAATTCATTTTCTCTTTATTTCATTCATAATTCGATAAGTTGAGTTTAATTGCACAAAATGACACGCTTAATTATTTGAAATCACACTGAATTCGAACTTTCTTTTAATTCAATTTTCGTTTTCGTTAAGTAACTGGACGTACTTTTAAAAGCAGCGTAGCAAAACTGCAAAACAACTAAAATGTCTCGAAAACAGCTAGTCTTAGAGTGACGGGGTTGGTCTTATTCTCTTCATCCTAAAAAATTGCGTATAAAATAAGCATTTAATGGACACATTTGAGGATATGTCGTCTTTTACTTTAGATTTTGGTGATTATTGCGGGTCATTTCTAAAAAAAAAAAAAAAAATCAGGTTCATTTTTTCTCGAATAGTACCCAAATCTAATCAGCACCAGGGTAACCCATAACTGACTTACCTATAAAATTTTATGATATTTGATCAATTGCAGTTTGAGTTAGAGTGAATACATACCATGCACAGACAGACGCACATACAGACGTTAGGCTAAAAGTAGTATTTTCGTATTCTAGAGGTCCCAAAGCGTGTAAATCGAAAACTCGAGTTGCAATTTTCGACACGATTCCGATCCTTTCCCTATACATTACCATGTATTGTAGGGAAAGTAAAAAGGCACATTGAAAAACAGTACTCAACACTGAAATAACTGAATATATAATTAATTATACTCTAATAAAAAATAAACAATCATCAATATCATCTAAAACTATTAAAGTTACAATTGTTTTATTCAATTTCAACACTACCTTCAATCACAAAAATTTCAAAATGCACAAGAGAAAATAACTGAGAAAAAATAAAGGATAAAATGACCATTTCCACATATTTCACATAACAGACTAAGTAAGAAAATCACAGCGTAAAAGAGAAAACTGAAATTCAGTAAAAGACATAAATGAAATGAAACTACTTATATTTCAATAATGAAAAAGAGGTAAAGTAAGGAATAATTATTTTTTTCCTTTGCTACTATATACCATATTACTTATATTTCCAAGCTAACAATATGTAGAACATTCAATGAAATAAAAAAATGTATTAGAAACAAACACTAGAATAATATAACAGATGCAAATCAAATAAAAAAATGTATTAAAAACAAACACTAGAATAACATAACAGATGCACATGAAATAACTTCTATAAGAAAGGGAATACAATATGTAAGATAACATATTTCAACTTTTAAATTAAATAACCGGCAATTTGTATAGTACACCGAGCACGATAGGCGCACTTCCAAAATTGTTACCATTTTGGACTGCTTCACTTCCTCTTCTCTCTCGATTCGAAACTATGTGCTATATGAGAGAGAATACAAAAAATTAAATGAAATATTTTGATTTGAAAATTTACTGTTAGAAAACTTTTAAAATGGCTGCCATTTTAGTTTACTTCTTTTTCTCCTTTCCCACGATTCGAAACTACATGATTGTCAAAACCTTTACTCGACACCTTATGTATAGTAACAAACCACAAAATAATGAAAATACAAGATTAAATACATTTAAATAAGTGTAAAAGTCTCAATGTAAAGATATATTGTATACACATTTAAAATGTACATTACGTGTTCTAAAATTTTTAGTTTCATTAATTTACAATTTAAAAAGTCCTTTTTATTTTAAAATAACATGATTTTTATAAATATTTACGTTTTCTTTTTCATTGCATTTAATTTTAAACATAAAAATTTAAAAATATTTTTTTCTCAATTTGCAAATAAAAAGAATCACATTAAAAAATTTCAGTTTATACTTAATGACTTAAATTTCAAAAATGTTTTATTTGCTTTTAAAAATTTTATAAAAGTAAATAGGTAAACGAAAACATCACATGTGAAATACAATCTGACAGAATTAACAAGCAAGATGCTGTTTTGGCTGTGAACCCTGTGCAAGTACAGTACGTAAAATACTCAAGTACTAAGAATCATTTTAGAATACTCGATTATAATTTATTTAATAAAATGGACAGTTTCTAACCATTTCACATTCTTTTTACACTACTACAGTGTGTTTGGTTGGTGTACGTTAAAATTACATTAATAAAAAAGCTCGTAATTACAAATTACATCCATTTTCTATACCGACGGGGATATATCCTCCTCTGTTAGCAATATTATTTATAAAACATTTTCAACGAAGTAATCTTTGGTAGCCATTTTGAAAGTAACAGACAAATACAAATACTGAAAACAACCAAAAAGTTTACATTTGAAATCACAATATAAGCAAAGTTATTGATGAATTTTTAGATGTTCATTTAAGTTGGAGCTATGCACAAATCTCTTGGAATATACGTTGCAAATGAACTATTTTTCTATTGTGTGAATTCTGAAATGTTTCTTCATATCTAACACGTTCGAGGAGGAATATGTACACAATTGACACTGCAAGTACCTCTTTAATTCGCACTTGCGACACTCCGGGTATTTAGAGGAAAATAGAGAGATCACAATATCACCTGAAGTAGAAAAAGTATAAAATTAACATCATTTACATTGAACACACGAAATATAAATCCAATGACAAAGAAATTAATTAGGTAACAATTTAATAAACATCGTAAAGCACGCATAATACTCAAGAATCAAAAATCCTCAAATGTTATTTTTTAAATGGGCAGAACACTTTCAACCATTTCAAATGTCATTTACAATGCTATAGAGTGTTAATACTACAACAATGCAACAACATGTTATTATTTATCATACATTAAAATTACTTTGATAAAAAAAAAAGCTAATAACCTCCATATTACATCAATTTACAGATCTGAACATGCAATGTCGCGACATTCGTTCTATATCTTCTTTAATCACAAAATAATAACATATGCAATACAAGCTACACGGGATGCCTCATTTTGACAACCCGACAACACAGAAAAAATTGCACTTTAAGAGTTACGGTGAGAATATAATTAAAGGTCTATGATCCAAAGATTAAAACGCGAATAAAAATTAACGATAAGAACTCAAATTACTTGTAGAGTATGCTGATGAAAAGGTTTTAATACAAACAAAGTAATAACTCCTTTACTTCTAATGTTTTAGAATACAAATCATGCAAAGAAGAAGTATTGTTTTTGAAAGAAAAAATATTTTTTTTATAATTCTCGAAGCACCCTCAGCTTCTGTATTATTATTAAGAGGACGGTGGACGTTGAAATTTTTTTTATTTATTTATTGACTTAGAAACGTGAAAATTTGTATAAATATTTCTCTTAACATTACTATAATTTTCTATTTTCTTTTTAATTTAATTTTTTTTAACGAAAATTTGAAAATGCTCCTTGCGTGGCATTTTTTCACATTTTTGATTCATTTTACATTATGATCACTCAAAAACACATTATGAACAAATTTGGGTATTCATTTTTAAATCCCTTAGAAAATGAATTTTTTTAATATTTTTCTGCATTAAAACTTAATTTTCATCATTTAATTAGGTTCTTATTCACTTTTAATTACCTTAATAAGGTCCAATTATAAAATGCATACCCAGTTTCATTAAAAGGTATGAAAGGTGTCTTCTTGCCAAATTTCCTGCATCTCAGACAAAAAGTAAGACGCATGGAGCATTTTAAAAATGTAAAACCTTTGAAAATTCCGTTTCGAAAAAAATGCATTCAACCTTTTGCTTACGGGTGGGACAGCGTCTATCCCAAACGAAGAACCTCACAAAAACACAGGTATTTGACATACCCTATCCCCAACAGTTCGATCCCCCTTTGCAGGCATTGGCGTCCATTGGGGAAATCGCCGGCAGAAACGTTGCGTGCAACGTTTGGGATAGACGCTGTCCCACCCGTAAGCAAAAGGTTGAATGTGTGAAATAATGTTATATGTTAAAACTGTTTTTAGTCGATTTTTGCTCATTTCAACGTCCACCGTCCCCTTAAGAAACACTTAATTTCATCATTGGGTACACATTACACATCAAATTCATACTTTGCATTTAGATAAACAAATGAAGACTTTCCTATAAAACTAAGAATTTTTTAGATATTTATGCAATACGTATACTGCAATTGCATGATTATTACAACCATCTCAGATACTCACTTCAAAATAAATTGTTTTCGAGTCAATGGCATATATTCATTACTTAACAACGTCTTTCAACATCAAATAAGTAATACAAATCACAACGGTTTTAAAATAAGTAATCTACATTTACTGATAGTAGTCATTTACATTTACTGTATCTAAATACTGTTACTAAATCTACTGGAACTATGCATAAAAACGGTTTGAATGAAATTTGTATGTTGGACGCTTTATAGAAAGAAACACGAGAAGCCTTGAAAACAAAACTTTTGGTAGTAATTTATAAAAGTAAGTGAAAAATACAGAGAAAGAAAACAACCAGATTGTCCACATTTTAAACCACAACACTTTATCAAGAAAAGTTAATGAAGGATTTTCAAATGCGTCTTCAAATTAGATGATTGAGAAAAGCTCTTGGAACACACGTTGCAAGTAAACGGTTTCTCTCCTGTATGAACACGCATATGGAGGGAAAGAATATATTTCCTGGAAAAGCATTGACTGCAGTGGTGGCATTCGAACCGTTTCTCTCCTGTGTGGAAACGCAAATGCACAGCAAGGTTCTCTTTTTGTGAAAACGCTTTATCGCAGTGGCTGCATTGAAAGGGTCTTTCTAATGTGTGAACTCTGATATGCTTCTTCATATTAGCCATGTTAGGAGTTGAGTACGAACAGTCATGGCACTTGAAAGACTTCCTGCTGTTGATGACACACACTTGATATTTAGGTGATGATCCAGACACAATAGCATGCATTGAATAGCTTTCAAGTCTATCTGAAAAACAAACACTAAAACTTACACACAATTTACATTAAACAAACAATAGCATTTTGGCTTTACAGACTTCTAAATTAAACATTGTATTATGACAAAATTTAGGTTACTAAATTCTTTTGATATTATGAGCTTAAATGGTTACACACATTACACATAGTTTTTTAAATATAGCAAATAAATACGTAGCACGAAAAGATAAGGAAAACAACCAAAGAAGTTTTCGTTTGGAACTACAATTTTTGGTTAAAGAAAATTAATGATGTATTTTTAAATGTTTCTTTAACTTGGATGATTGAGCAAATTTCTTGAAACACACGTTGCATAATCTAAGGCTACATTTTGTTACTTAAATGAAATACAAATAATTAGATACAGACTTGTACCACAACTAGTGGAATAAAAACACAAAATCACGAAACACTGAAATTCAGAAAAAGATATAAAACATATAAAACTAAAAAGTAATTGAATAATAACAAAGTAACGAATTTAGAATTCAAAATTAATGAAATGTTTTCATATGTCTCTTTAAATTGGAAGAATCAGCAAAGCTCTTGGAGCATAAGTTGCAAATAAACGGTTTCTCTCCTGTGTGAACTCGCATATGGACGGAAAGAGAAATTTTCTGAGCAAAACCTTTACGACAGTGGTGACATTTGAATCGTTTCTCTTCTGTACAAAAACGCATGTGTACAGCAAGGTTCGATTTCTGTTGTTGTTGTTGAGACCCAGACCGTCCGACCTACCAGAAAGGTGTAAGGTAACCGTTTGGACGGCCGGGAAGTGCTACCCAATTTAGTCCGGAACCCAGTGGGAGAGGCATCCACAGGGACAGTACCCTCCTTCCCCTACCACCAACCTCTCGGAAGGACTTACGGACCCGCATGTTTAACGTGATCGTACTCCGCACGAACACGACGGCAGTTGTGACAGCGTGCAAATCCAGCGCGCAAACCACCGGGCTACGGCGCCCGAAATGTGCCAACAGCACGCGGTGTTCCCAGGTGGTCACCCACCCAAATACTAACCGCGCCCGATGCTGCTTGACTTCGATGATCTAACGAGAACCGGTGTTTTCAGCACGGTAGGGCTGTTGGCATAAGGCTCGATTTCTGTGTAAATGTTTTACCGCATTGGTGGCATTTAAAAGATTTTTCTTCTGTGTAAACTTTACTGTGCCTCTTAATAGTAAACTCTTTAGTAATTGAATACCAGCAAAATTGACCCTTGAAGGACTTCCTGTTGTTGATGATACACACTTGATATTTAAGTGATTATTCAAATGTAATAGCATGCTTTAAATGATTTTCCATAGTATCTAAATACCAAAACACAAAAAACTGCACAATTAATAAAAAACAAGCACTATCATTTAAGTTTTATTGCCTTCTAAGTGAAGTATGATATAAATCGAAAGTTTCTGTTATTAAACGGAGGTGCTATACAACAAAACATTAAACAATGAACAGTTAAAAAACATTAAACTATAAACAATTAAAAGAAACATTAAACAAACAACAATTTAAAAAATTTAAATAATTAACAAAAAAACCAAGCAATAACATTTATTTCTACAGTCATATAAATAAAAAGTAAAAGTAAGCATCTATCAATAATAACAAAAAGAGAAATTCGAAAGCAAACTTAATGGATTACCGTCAGATATCTGCTTAATCTGGAGGGATCAGCAAAGCTCATAGAACACACGTTGCAAGCAAACGGTTTCACCCCTGAGTAAATACGCATATGAAGGACAATTTGATACTAAACTGTTTGCGGAGTAACTAATTTGATTTTGCACTAAATTGTTTGCTAGAGCAACATTTGAACTCTTTGCTGCAAGACAGTTGCACTGCTTCTCTCCTATGTGAAAAGGGATGACAATGCATATCAACTATAAGGCAACAATAAAATTCTAGTTCTGTTTAAATGCCAGACAGTGGTGGCAATGGATGCCCATAAGAGAGGGCAATAGGATGTACTTTCTCCCCTTGGACGCTCAAGGTCACAAAGGCAGACATTAAGCTAGTTGATATAGTACCTCTTATTCTTCAGTTTGTTCCCATCCCCCGTAAAATGTTCTATGGGCTATGGGCACCCATGGTGGTGGCATTGAAAAGACATTTCTTCTGAGAGAAATCCGATATGATTCTTCATAACAGTCTCATATAGAGTTGGGTATGTCCATAATGGACACTTGGAGGCCTTTCCGCTGTGGTTTAAACATATTTGATATTTAGATGTTGATCCAGACGCAATATTATTGTTTGAATAATTTCCCAATTTGACTAAAAAACCAAAACACTAAAATTAATAAATTAACAAAAATAAGCAATAACATTTATTTAAGTAGACTTCTACATGTAGCATGATATGAAGTGCATATTTTGTTATTACATTGATGCGATACAGGAGCGGAAAGTCACATACAGTACATAGTTATTAAGCTATAGTGGATACCAACAAACAGACACATACGAGGATGTTGTAAAGTCTAAATAACCATTCGACTATTATTTTCCCCGGTTTTCATTATAATATGTTTTTTAAACTAACTATTCTAACTGGTTCAGTTGTCAGACCAATCACCGAGCTAATCGGCATTTTCTGCGTTTCTAAAGTGAAATAGGAATAAGTTTCGAATTGTGAGAGATTCAGTAGTAAGATGAAGGATCCTAGTAAGAGTTTGGACGTGAGTGAGCTGGAGTGAAACAGAAGGCACGATAATAAATTTGGAGGAGTTCGGAATGTGACTGGCAGTCTAGTGGAAAGAACCCAAATTCGATACAACGATGATTAGGAAGAGTCTAGCATTCGGGGTGTGGCCGTAATATGGGGTGAGGTAATCGTATACGAGTGATAAGCATATAAGCTTTAGAACTCGTCTCCATTTAAGAATTATCACTAGGCCAGTTAATGGTAATAGCTGGTATATTTGTAATTTATTGTAGGAGTGTACAATAATTACTGTCTATGTCATCAGTTGCTTTAAACAGCAAGCGGATATTATTTATGTGAAGTACACAATAAACTTAGTTTAATTTACATCAGTGCAGTCCTGTGTGCCCTTAGTTAGAATGAAAGGTCTGAATTACATGTACTTTAATTTAGAATTAGGTCACATTTGACATATCGAAGATCCATCCTGGAAAACGACCCCTAAGGAGGATAAAGAGACATTTGATCGTTACAATGTTAACTATCTTTTAAAAGTTCGTACATATTTGGGAGTAGAATAAATGCTGTCTAGGAGCTGGTAGGTCGAGTTTGAGATCAGCTCATCAGAAAAAACTAAACAGATTTCACTATTTTTTGCCTCGATATTAAACCATTTTAAGTCCATAAAAAATAGTATGCAAATTAAGAAAGCAAAATATGTAGTCAGCAAATAATAAAAGCAAAACAAGATAACATTTTTATACACTCTACTTAATCAAGATGTGACTACTTTTAAAACTGTATATTAAGGGGACGGTGATCGTTGACATTTTTTTTATTTATTTATTGACTTAGAAACATTAAAATTTGTATAAATATTCCTCCTAACATTACTATATAAAATACCATTAATTTTTTTTCAATTTTGTTATAATTTTTTTTGTTGTTGTTGTTAATTTAATTTTTTTTAATGAAAATTTGAAAATGCTTCTTGTGTGCTATTTGTCCACATTTTTGATTAATTTTACATTATGAACAAATTTGGGTATTCATTTTTAAATCCTTTAGAAAGGTAATTTTTTAAAAATATTTTTCTGCATTAAAACTTAATTTTCATCATTTAAGTAGGTTCTTATTCACTTTTAATTACATTAATAAAGTCCAATTATAAAATGCATACCCAGTTTCATTAAAAATTTTGAAAGGTGTCTTCTTGCCAAATTTCATGCATCTCAGACAAAAATTAAAACGCATGGAGCATTTTAAAAACGTAAAACCTTTGAAAATTCCGTTTCGAAAAAAAAATGCATTCAACCTTTTGCTTACGGGTGGAACAGCGTCCATCCCAAACGAAAAACCTCCCAAAAAGACAGGTATTTGGCATACACTATCCCAAACAGTTCGATCGAACTGTTTGGGATAGGGTATGTCAAATATCTGCCTTTTTGAGAGGTTCTTCGTTTGGGATGGACGCTGTCCCACTCATAAGCAAATGTTAAATATGTAAAATAATGTTATATATTAAAAACTTTTTTTAGTCAAATTTTACTCATTTCAACATCCACCATCCCCTTAATTTTTTGTAATACATGATAAACTACTTCCTATTTCTACTGAAATGCAACCAGCATTTTAAAAATTGTTCAGAAAAAAATGGAAAATTAAAAAACGAAGTGAACACTAACTATGTATTTTTTATCACATAGGATGATTAGGAATCAATAAGATTTGGTTGTGGAGCAGATTGGGTGGAAATCCTACAACAAATCCTGTTTTGGAGAAATTTAGAGTAATGAGAGAAAAATAAATATCACTGAGAGAATACTAGAGAGAATGCAATATGTAGTAGATATACTAGAGAGTATGTAGTGTATGAGATGCGTAGTACAATATAGATCAGGGGTTTCCAACAGGCGGCACGCGAAAGCTTTTTGAAAAAAAATATATTTTAAAAAATCTCAAGAAAAGGTACGAAAAATATTTCATAGCTCGTTCAAAAAGTATATTAATTTTCATACGGCAAAAATGAGCAAAGGAAGTTGATAAAGAATTAATAGTTCTACAAGCCGTTCTACAAGCAATGCGCCGCATCGCACAGTTCAGTGGTATTGGAGAAATGAAATCGAGAATATGATATGTCACAGGCCCCTCCACTGACTCTCCTCCCCTTTACTCACGTAGCAATAGACTCGCTCGGCAAGGCTTGCTGGCTACTCCTGCCGTCTCCATTCACGCTCAGTCACGCTTGCTTGACGTGTAGTGAAGTTTCACAAGTTACTGTCCATCTTGGAGGCTGTGTTTTGTGATGAGTGTGAAGTGTACCGTCGCTTGAGTCTTTTACGTGAATAAAAAAAATGAGCGGAAACGCAAAATTGTAAATGAAAACAGAATTTACAAGGGACGCTGGGAGAATGACTATTTAATGACTAACAACAGTGGGAAGCTTCAGTGTTTGGTATGCATGCAAATTGTGTCTGTACCGAAAGAGAACAATGTTTAACGACATTACTCAACAGTGCACGAGAACAAGTATATAACATATAAGGAAGAAGCTCGACACGCACTGGTTGCAGACTTCAAAAAGAAATTAAAACAACAAACAGGTATATTTAGTAAAGTCTTACAAAATCGGCCATCTTCTCTGCACGCCTCCTGCGCTGTGTCGCTTGAACTTGCAAAGGCAAAAAAAGCCTTCACTGAAAGCAGTCTGGTTAAAAAGTGTGCTATGGTAATGGCAGAGGCTTTTGGAGATGCTAAAATGGCTGAGAAATTTGAATCAGTGCCACTTTCCAACCAAACTGCACAGTGAAAAGTCATTGATATGGGAGAATAAGTAGAAAATTCGCTGATTAGATTGGTTAAAGAAAGCATGCATTTCTCGCTATGCCTTGATGAAAGCACTGACCAGTCAAATGTCAGTCAGCTATTAATATTTGTACGCCGCACCTTCGAAGACTTCAGTAAATAGGAGCTATTTGATGTCTGCTCTCTTGAAGGAACAACAAAATGGAGGGACATTTATGATGCTGCTAAAAAAACTGTCGACAGAGTCGGAGGCTTCAGTAAATGTCCAGCCATTGTGACAGACGGAGCGCCAGCAATGAAAGGGGAGAAGACAAGTCTGAAGGGATTGCTAAAAGAAAATGGCGTAACGTGTCCTATGCTTCACTGTCTCATTCACCAGAGAGTGTTATGTGAGAAATCAATGAAGAAAACTGAAATTTTTAAACGTGTTAAAATTATTAATATGTTAGGAGGTGAAAATCGAGCCCTTTTGCATAGACAACTGAAGCAGTTTTTGCTGGAAATTGAGGCTGAATATGGAGACTTGCTGCTGTACAACCATGTAAGGTGTCCGAGTGCAAGAAAATGCCTTCAACGGTTTTTTACTATTCGCAAGGAAATCCCTGAATTCCTTACTAAGTTTGTCTCGTCTGATACCACAGAACTAGAAGAAGGAATTCAAAGCCCAAAATTTTTAAAGCAGTTAGCTTTCCTATCAGACATGATAAATCACCTTAACACCTTAAACCTGAGTCTTCAAGGAAGAAACCAGGTGGTATTAGATGTGGTGGGAATTGTAAATGGATTTCGATACAAGTTAAAAACTTTCAAACGTTCTTTGGAAAACAATGAATTGACACATTTCCCTTGCTGTCTACAATTAGCGGCAGAGAAAGGCCAAGAAACTATAGATTTTTCAGATTTCAGTTCACACATTCAAGAGATCATTGAAGAATTCAACACACGATTCAAGGAAACTGAAACACTGAAAGGCAGTGTACAGCTTCACATGAATCCTCTTGGTGCTGCAATCGAGGAACAAAAACCACACCTACAACTTGAGCTGTACGATCTACAAGCCGATGCGTTCCTATAGACCAGACAAGAAAAGGGATCCAATTTTTTAAACTGCTGTCCAGTGAAAAATACCCAAACTTAAGACAATTTGGACTAAAAATGACTTCAATGTTTGGGAGCACGTACATATATATGTGAAAGTGATTTCTCTTCTATGAAATTCATTAAAAATCAGTCCAGAAGTGGACTTGCAGATTCTTCCTTCTAAGATTAGCAGCAACAGAGCTGGAGGTGGACATTCGTTCATTGGTAGATGCACCTGATGGACCACAGTACTCCCACTAAATTGTCCTTTTTTAAGTTTTGTTTTGACTACAGCGTTAAAATTCAATTGTTCTGGGTATAATAGTTTTAGTTTAATTTTAATTTCACTCTTTTATGCAATTGTAAAATAGTGTTTTTAGCAATTAAAATGATTAAATCTTTGTTTCAATTAAACTATGCATATTATTTCATACTGGCACCTCTGTTCTATTTGCAGAATTTTACGAAAATTGGTCTATTATTAAAGTGCGGCCCGCAACCATGCCTAACGTTTCCAATGTGGCCCTTACAAGTTGGAAACTCCTGATATAGATATACTAGAGAAAATACAATATGTAGTAGATGCACTAAAGAATATATAGTATATGAGATACGTAGTACAATATAGATATACTAGAGATAATACAATATGTAGCAGATACACTAAAGAGTATGTAGTCTATGAGATAAGTAGTATAATATAGATGTACTAGAGAGAATACAATATGTAGTAGATACACTAGAGAGCATATAGTGTATGAGATGCGTAGTACAATATATATATACTAGACATAATACAATATGTAGTAATTTATATTTTCAAATTAAAGAATTAGCTACTTATGTAATAAACAAAACACAGATGGCACACATTGAAAATGGCAAAAACAATATAAATAATGACAAAATTAAAAATGATATCAATACAGATTTAAATATATTAAATTAATAGCAAAAATTATAATATAATAGCATATTTTATACACATTTCAAAAATATTTTGTTTGCTCTGATATCTTTAGTTTAATAATCTCTATAAAAATAATTATAATTTTTCAATAATAAATTTCTTAAATGTTAACTTGCTATTCAATATGTTAAATTAAAAAAAGAAAATGTTTAATTTTAAAAGGAAACTTTAAAATGTTTTTTTTTCTTTTCTTTCCAAATAATTCGATTTGAAAAGTTCTCTGTTTATATTAAAATGGCTGAAATTTCTTAAATGCTACCTTTCTATTCAATATGTTAAAGTTAAAAAAAATATTTAATCTTAAAAAAAAATGTTTAAAGTTTTTTTTTTCTTTTCTTTCCAGATACAAAAAAGCATTCAATTTGAAAATTTTGCCGTTTATATTAAAGTGATCAAAAATTTTGTAATTATATTGCTTATTTCAAAAACCTTGATGAAAATAGACGAACGATAATGTCACGACTAAAAAGCTAAGTACCAGTATCGACGAGTAAGCTTCTGTTTTGTCGGTGAATATCGCACTGGGCGGTACATATAATACTCATATACCAAGATTTGTTTTAGGATGCTCAAATATTATTCTTTAAATATGTAGAACAGTTTTTCACTGTTTTAAATTATATTTCCATTGTTACAGTGTGTGTGGAAACATATACGTTAAAATAATCTTGATAAAAAAAAAAGCTCGTAAATTATCTCCGGTATCGAATTTATATTTTGTTACTAAGATTACGAATAAAACAATTTTTTTTCGAATGCATCTATGGTAACAAAGTTTATAAAAGTAGTTGGCAAAAAAAAAACAATTTTAAAATGCACATTTTAGACCACAATCTTTTAAGCAATGTTAATGAAATCTTTTTTGATGCCTCTTTAAATTGAATAACTTAGCAAAGCCGATAGAACACACGTTGCAAATAAACGGTTTCTCCCCCGTGTGAACATGCTGATGAAGATCCACCTGACGTTTCATAGTAAACTGTCTGCCGCATTGGTGGCATTTGAATGGCTTTTCTTTAGTGTGGATTCTGATATGACTCTTCATGTAGGATAGGTATGATGTGAAGTACCCACACAACTGGCACTTGAGGGCTCTTTTACCATCGCTGCTCCGACACACCACATATTTAGATGAACATTGAGGGACTTTTCTTGCGCAGATAGTAGAATCCAAAATGCAACCTTAAAATATAATATCAAAATCCTTTACACGACGTATAAACACAAAGAAAAAGAAAATGTTTCGTAGAATTTTAATAAATTTACATAAGTTTATTATTTATACGTAATAGTCAGAATAAAAGTAAATAAAAATTACATAATTTCACAAAACAGTATTGCATAACTAGTAGAGTAACTTCAAAAATAAGTAGGGAAGGACATACAAAATGTTTACAAATAATTTTAAGACAAAAATAATTTTATGTGTACTTTATTTATATTCCTTTACAGAAGAACACACAAAAACCCTTAAAATTTAAATAGGTAATACAATTTTAAATACTCTTTAAAAGAAATAGAACTTAACTGTATATAGAAACCTTCCCCACACTTGTTGAATGAAATTTTAAATTTTGTTACTTTATAGCAAGAAACATAGAAAGCCTTCATAAGAGAATTGGTAACACAAATTAAACCATCATAATTTTGCAAATGGGAATATAATCAAAAACTAATATGGTTATATAATCAAAAACTAATATAGAAATATAATCAAAAAATAATATGGAAATATAATCAAAAATTACAATTCTTTACATACACGAATTACAAAAAGATAAATATACACTTATAAAACAACTGGTGGAGTAAAAGCACACAATCTAGTATCACTGAAATTCAATAAAAGACATAGAAAAGAAAACAATAAACATAACTGAATGAGATAAAAAAAAATAACATTTATAGAACGAAACTAATTGCTCTCAAATGTCTATTTCATGGCATACAGTACATAAAATATATTCAAAATATTGATTTATTTTTATAATAATAATAATTATTATTATTATTATTATTGCACCAAATTAAATCTACTACCATCCCAAACACGTTTGCAATATATTAAACTTGTATTTTCATTATTTTAAACATTATAGACATTTTTCTGGTGCAAGAAGGAAATTTGAAAGACACCGAAATGGGCGTAGCCGAGATTTCTTACTAAGTTCGGATTATATTTTATATTTATTTATGCAAATTTGCTATGTATATGATCTATATATTCTATATAAATGATCCATGTTTTCTTTTCATGTAGCCACTGGTGAAGGGTGTACTATCGCCCGAAAGCGCTCTGGCCTTGTTTTTAAAACTTTGTACGTCTTTAGGATGTCTTTATTAAATGACCTTCTGTCTAACGATGTTGTGTCCTTATAATTTATTTGTCTCTTAATAGTAGAATCGTGTAGTTGAGTACGAGTATAACTGATATTTGAACGGCATTCTGCTGTTGTGTACGGACACTTTATATTTAAGTGATGATCTAGATGCAATAGCACCAGATATTTGGGTAAGCATTGAGAAATTGCGGTTGCAGTGATTTGAGAATTCATAATACTACCTGAAAGACAAAAAATATAAATTAATATCATCTAAACTATAACACAAATTACAGCAAATAAAATTAGTATGAAATTAGCACATAAAATTAATAGCATATAAAATATAAAATAAATTATAAAAAAATATTTAGATAGCAATTTCATAAATTTACACAAGTTTATTACATATAAAATATGTTTCTTTATATAATATAATATAATACAATATAACATAAATATATAGCTCCTCTAAGCTTGAGGCTAAGAATTCACAGTCTCAGCCAATCGGCTTTATTATTTGGAAAAAATCAAAAGTACACGAATATTAATTTAATTACGCCCACTAAGCAATCAGGAATGTCAAAAGTATTAAATTTATTTCTCAGATTTTATTTATACTCACCTTGGTGACAATTAGTTCCCAAATAAGCAAGATGTCAAAATTGAGCCAAATATTACAACCCCAAGGTTATCCAACGTCAATGCCACAGTCAGGCATGAAATAAAAAAATATGTGTGGAACAAATCTTCACAATGCTTAGAATGAGTTCAATTCATGTCTGTCAGAGAGTCCTTTAATTTCAATCCAAAACCAGAAACTGGCAGAGTCTTTTCTTGTTGTAGATCATAATAGGCGAATAGCCATTAACGAATCATCGTCCACTGCACATTACTAAATCACAATTACGGAATAGCCATTAACGAATTAACGTTAACGATTGCAGTTAATGAATATTCAGCCACAGCACTCGTTAACGCATTAGTAGATCATAATAGGCGAATGGTCATTAACGAATCGGAGTTAGCGAGTGCAGTTAACGAGACATCGTCCACTGCAATCGTTCTTAACGCATTCATTGCGCTAAAACACATCGAGTGCAGTGGACAATGGTGTATGAACATGAATTAGAAGTCGTGCAATTTGGCCTATATTTTCTGTAAACATAAAAAGGACAAAATCTGCGATACAAAATGCGCAATATGTCTGATTTTGTAAGGCCCAAGCAATATATAAAAAATTGCACTTTGAAGCTTAAGCTTCAGTGAGAATTGAAATTTAAAAGTATAAGATCTGTGATCTAAACTATTAAATCTCTAATAAAATTATGTGTAGAGTATGCTTATCTGAACAAGGACATAAAATTTCGTTATGTTTTCAATTTAAAATCATGCAAGGGAAGATGTTTTTAAAACAAAGATTTTGTTTTTAAAACAAAAATCACTCTATTTCTTTTGATGCTTCGTGTAACCTCAGTTTAATCAAGGAACACTTAATTTCATCATTGGGTACATATTTCACAGCAAATTGATATTTAAAATTCAGATAAACAAATTTAGGGGTTTCTGTACAATGCTTAAATAAATCCTCTCTACATCTGAGCAGTACTTTATATTGAAATCGCACTCCAAAAGTAGAGACGACAGGTTTTGTTTCCTTACAGCCATCAACAGAAAATAATTTCAAAATAAATAAATACTGACACAATCATTTTATTGTTTACAGCATAAAAATGTAAATATATTTCTGCGTAAAATGAATTATACCAATCAAAATGCTTTTAAAATAAAGTGCTTTTGATCAGGAACTATGCGAAGAAAGTAGTTTGAATGAAATTTTATTTTTATTACTTTATAAATCCATAAAACAAGACAAATTAAATTAACCTTTTTCCATAAATGGAAATATAGTAAAAACCGAAATGAAAATAGGGGCCATAAGATAGTACAATTTCAAAATGGAATACAATTAGATATGCACATTTCAAACGAGTGGATAAACACACAAAATCAAGTTTAAAGCTCAGTAAAATAAATAAAATAAGGTTAAAGTAAATAATATAATTGAATAATAAAAACACGAATTTAAAAGGAAAAGTTAATAAGTTTTTTAGATGTTTCTTTAATGCGGATGGATCAGCAAATCTCTTAAAACACATATTGCAAGAATGTGGTTTCTCTCCTGTATGAACATGCATATGAATGACCATGTGATCTTTCCTTCTGAACTGTTTGTTGCAGTAGTGGCATTTGAACCGTTTCCCTCCTGTATGACAAAGCATATGCTTTGCAAGGTTCCCTTTGATGGAAAATGCTTTACTGCAGTGGTGGCATTGAAAGGGCTTCTCTCCTGTGTGTGCTCTGGTGTGATTTTTCATATTAGTCTAAGAAGTTGAGTACGCGCATAACTGACACTTGAAGGACTTTCCGATGCTGTTTACTTGGTGTTCAGGTGTTGATTCAGATACAAAAGTATTCTTTGAATAGATTCCTAGTTCATCTAAACAAAAACACGCTAAAAATCACATAATGTATTACTCAAAAGTATTACTCAAACTATCTTTCTTCATGAATGGAACGAGCTAAATCCATGAGAATGATGTCGCCAAATTTATCACATCCTATTACATATGAAAAGTGAACATGTTTCTCAATAGGAAATATTTTCTTTTTATTTTATATGACTTTTTGATAATTTTTTTGAAAAATGTGCAATATCTCGAGAACGGTTCATGTTAGCGTTCTAAAATTTATGACAATCATTTTCTAATGAAAAATTACATAAGAAATGTGTACTTGCGTAACTTTATTAGCGGTTTTGATTTTTTGACGATTTTTTCAAAATTTCACTCGAAAATTTAGGGGGGGTTCTGAACATTCGATTGCATATAAAAACAATAGGCTTCCAGTGTTTACGGATTGTGATTTTTGTACCAAATTTCGTTGGAATCGGTCCATTCGTTCGTCAGTTATCGTCTCCACAGACTCACTGACACACACACACACACACTGACATCACTTCAAAAATGTTCGATTCGTGATCAGTGATGCTTGAAACGTGCTCTCCCGTCGAAAACTCGAATTCGAATTTTCGACCCCGTCACAATACTTTCCTTATACATTATGTATATAAGGAAAGTAAAAAATCTACCAGAAGTATGAACTTCATATCCTCTATATGGGCCACGCGATATGTAAACCCAATGGTACAGAAACTTATTAAATAGTTTTCTAATAAATTTGAACAGATTTACTGAATGCACTGAGTAAATTCTTTAAATTGCTTAACCAGAAACCAAACGAAAATGCTTAGTTATTACATTTCTAGGAAACAACTGGTTTCAGAAACTAAATTATCGAACTAGAAACGAAAATGAAAATCGCAGCAACTGTCTAAAAAGGAAGTATTTTCGAAACTATAAGAAGGAAGTGGAAATAAAAACACTACTTATCAAAATCATGGATGTCATTTGGCGCACGCCTATGAACTTTTCGAAAGTTTGCCGTAACCTCAGTCTGTGTATTTCTCAAAGAGAACACTTGAATTCAATCACTGGTACACATTTCTTAATCAATGGGAAAACGAAAGAAGGTGCCATTTTAGGTGTTTAGGAGATCAAGTAGAAGCTATCATTTCAAAATCTGAATTGTTTCAAAAGAACAATTAGTAAATTAATTAATTATTAAATAATTAACATTAATTAAATTAAAATTTTATTAAACATTTGTTTTAATTTTATTAAAAATGTGTTGTAGTTTTATTAAACATTTGTTTTAATTTTATTAAAAATGTGTTTTAGTCTCATAAAAGATGTGTTTCAATTTTATTAAAAATTTGGTTTACTTTTATTAAAAATTTGTTTTAATTTTATTAAAAATTTTCATTAATTTATTAGCACGAACATATGAAATAAAATTTGTTATAAAAAGTAGTTAATAAACCTGTGATTTTAACAAACCTATGAAAATTAAAATAGCAATGCTTTTTCTATGTATATGTTCTATCATCTACAGGGATAGCGCAGCCATTGACTCATCTAAAAAATGTAATGGGTAACAAAATATTTATTTTATGTTGCATGAAATGAGTAAAAAACAATTATCGACCGAATAAGGTTAACAAATGTAAAACATTATATTACGTAATAACCGCGGCTGCACCACAACTGCAGAATAACTCAGTCCATGCCGTTACACAGTTCTTTAAATATACAAATGGAGGCTCAAGACATGAAGACACAAAATATATCAATGTAAAAGTAGATGGCAACTCTACATAAACAAATATTAAAAAAATGTAGTTTCTGCTACATCGAAGATTAAGAGCATATTCTGAACAGCTATTACATACATTGTACATGTCGACTTTTTGATCGCACTGCACTATTCAAAAGAAATTAATTTTACAGTATACATAAACCTTCTCAAAACATGTTAAAGGCAATTTGAATGTGCATTACTTTACACCAGCAAAAAACACAGAAAGCATTCACACGAGAATCCGTAATACAAATTGTGCAAGAATTTAGGGACTAGCCGAATTTTGCAAATGGGAATATAATCAAAATCTGATACAGAAATATAATCAAAAGCCATAATTTCCTACATAAATGAAATATAAAAAATTAGAAATAGACTTGTCTCATAACAAGTGGGGTAAAAACACAAAATCAAGAAACACTGAAATTCAGAAAAAGACATAAAAAGATCAAACTAAAACATGATTGATTAATAATAAATGCACACATTTATAAAGCCAAATTAATGAATTGATTTAATATGTCTCTTTAAATTGGAGGAATCAGCAAAGCTCTTCCACAACTTAAACCACAATACTTTATCAATAAAAGTTAATGAAGTCTTTTCAAATGCCTCTTCAAATTAGATGACTGAGAAAAGCTCTTGGAACACACGTTGCAAGTATACGGTTTCTCTCCTGTATGAACTCGCATATGCTGGGAAAGAAAATATTTCCCAGAGAAGCATTTACTGCAGTGGTGGCATTTGAACCGTTTCTCTCTTGTATGACAAAGCATATGATTTACAAGGTTCCCTTTGATGAAAAATGCTTTACTGCAGTGGTGGCATTGAAAGGGCTTCTCTCCTGTGTGTGCTCTGGTGTGATTCTTCATATTAGCCTCACAAGAAGTTGAGAACGCGCAGTCATGGCACTTGAAAGACTTCCTGTTGCTGATGACACACACTTGATATTTAGGTGATGATCCAGACACAATAGCAAGCATTGAATAGCTTTCCATTTTATCTAAAAAACGAACACTAAAAGTTACACACAATTTACATTAAACAAACAATAGCATTTTGGCTTTACAAACTTCTAAATAAAACACTGTATTAAGTAGAAACTTAGGTTACTCAATTCGTGTGATATGAGCTTAAATGGTTGCACACATTCCGCATAGTTTTGATATAGAGCAGATACACACACCTATCACTCAAAGATTTGCAACCTATTTGGTACCAGATAAAATTATGTTTAAGAGCAGATCTCTAAGGTTTAAGGGTACCTCCTCAGAATATATAACAATACAGAATATTGTTGCGAAAGCGGAATGTTACGTTTGGCGCCTCCTCTTTTGTCTGCCTCAGAGGCCAGCCGAAGAAAAGACAATGCATGACGTGAGCCCGGGGTTGCCAGGATATCCCAGTTAGAGCCAGCTTTGGCAATTTATCACCAATTTGGCGACTTCCTGAATGCTAAAGAAACTTCTCGATAGAACGATTATTCTTTGAGATATAGAGATTTCCAGAAGTTTCTATGGAGAGGCTATAAAAAGGACTCTTCCCGCAGTTGCAGTGGGTTGACGAATTTACGTGACACGAGCGACATTGGGCTGTGATTTTTGTCAATGTTTTGAGAATAGTAGCTGCTGTTTTGTGAAATGACTTTCGTCAACATTCTGTGAATAACATCGCTTATTCTGTGAAATAAGTGAATCAAGTGCTGTTTGATTGTATAGTGTCCCTGTTTACTTTGTGCTTGTGAATAACGTAAGTTATCCAGAAACTTGACTCATTCTTGTGTCCTGCGTGTACACTAATGATTCTAGAGGATACGTTTCGTAACAATATATAACAATACAGAATATATAACAGTACAGCTGTCCTTTGGAACACCATGTCAATTTCCTGCATTTCTAAACCATTTTGCCGGATTAATTTCTGTTCTAGTAGACTAACGTGGGAAAGTGAGATTTTGTTTTGATTCTCGGTTTTTCACGAGAACGGCTGACGCCAGCGTTTGTCTGGAAGTGACGTCAACTGCGGTTTGAATTATGATACGTCACTGATGCAGGTGTCGGTTAAACAATGAGGGCTTGACGGATGGATGACGTATGAGATGTTCAAATGACGATCGTGGCAGTTTGATCCTTAATTTCGGCAGTGTGCGGACGCCTAAGGGGACACGGCATTTTTTTTATGAATTATTAAGTACGCGTAAATTGATATTTAAAATGGGTATATTCAAAATTTCGGTACATTGAAATGAAGTGTTCAACGAGAGGCAAAGGTCCTTGCTTGCCTCTATATGAAGATGAATTGCCATCGAGATGGATTTCATCGAGTTTTGATTTCGACGATAGAATTTGTGAAAGCGTTCAGTTTACAGAAATTTGATCTGCTGCACGAGATGATGAATTTTTGCCTTGTGGAGTAGAATTCAGCACCGGGTTTTATTATGTCAGTATGGAAATAAAATAGGGTCTTTGGCCATCCAGGGCCCTTCGAATGTGCAAATGGCAACTGGAGACAGAACAATCCGTCCTCCCTACTCTCCTGAGGTGTGTGATGGTATTCCTGTCATCTTCTGTAATTGTAAGTACAATTTTATAAATAATATGATCTGCATTGAAAAAGGATTGTTAATTGCAAGTGAACAAGGAGGTCATTAAATGAAATTGTTTGGAATATAATTAATTTCTATTTGAATAAATATTTATCATTAAATTGAAATGTTCTGCTTTCCATAACTTGTTTGATTTATGTGTTGCTCTTTTCCAT
>OX578155.1:102350090-102447590 GCA_951213105.1 Amaurobius ferox
TTCTGATAGTTTGCCGAAATGATCAACAAAGTAGCTGAAAAAAAATGAGCAAAGGTTGAAAAATGCTTTTGAGTGTAAGATGCCAGCATGAAAAACAACTGAACTAAAGCTAACAGTCTTTTTTCAAATATGTTTTTTTAACGCCATCCATTATTCTTTATTCACATTTATGATATTTATTCTTATATATTTTTGAATGGTATTCTTTAATATAGCTCGTGGTACAAACATTGCAAGTGAACGGATTATCTCACTTATGAATAATTAGATGGCACACGAAGTCGCGTTTGTTAGCATATCTTTTGTCGCAATGGTGACACTGGAACGGCTTTTCTCCGGTGTGAACTCTTAAATGCCGAATGAGATTATCTTTTCTTGCAGTTACGTATTCACATTTTTCACACCGGAGAATCGCAACATCTTTCTTGCGTAGCGGGTGTGTCTGGGACCGCCTGGATGCAGAACTTGACCAGTTCTTCATTTTAACTAGAATATAACACAATAAATGAGTAAAAATAATAACAACTAGAACATAACAAACACATGAGTAAAAAAAACATATCACCTAGAATATATAATACATGAGTAACATTAATGTCAACTAGATTATAACACATGCGTAAAAAAATAATGTCAACTAAAATATAACACATGAGTAAAAATGTTGTCAACTAGAATATAACACAAGAGTAAAAATAATGATAATTAGAATATAACACGGTAAAAATAATGTGGACTAGAATTTAGCACATGAGAAAAAAAAATGAAGATTAAAACAAACAATAAAAATTTTTGCAAAATGATGGGCAATCATATATTTTTCAACAAAAAAAAACAGTAAAATTATTTCTGCAATAACTATTTTCAGAACGACTAATTCCTGAAAACACAATAAAGATTGCAATTTTCAAAAAATTTTTAACAACTATTTAAATAAAGGCAACAGCAAGATATAAAGCTGAAATTCTGTGAATTAAATGTAAACAAAATGAAATTAAATGTTGTACAAGAAATATGTAGTTAACAGACTTGTGGCACAGGAGTAAATAATAAATTAAAATACGACATCACATTTTTTTAGTAGATTTCGCTGTTAATATTTATTAGCTCCCTCTCTCTCGCTACCTTCCATATTAATAAATTTGCAGTGTAGAAAAGTAAAAAATATAATATGTAATAAGCACGAATATTTTGTTGCATGAAAGAAGTAAAAATCAAAAACTAAGTGAATACGGTTACGAAGCATTTAGTCGGGATATAAGAAAGTGGATTTTATTTGTTCATAAAAGGCAATGACAACACTCATGATATTTTGGTACACAGCCCCTTAAGTATAGAAATGAAATGAAGACACACAAAGCTAAATAATAATAGAAAATTAATAAGAGTACAAGTATATAAAGAAATATTGAAAACAAAATGTATTTTCTTCTACAATGGAGATTTACTTGTTTTTCACTTCTCTTGCTCTACAATAAAGATTTGCTGTTTTGTTTCACAATAAAAAATGTACTTTCTACAAGTAAGATTTACTTGTTACATGAAATATAAAATATACAAAATAAAAAATGCAAAAATCGTTTATTTTAAAAAATGACGGTATGTTTTTATACCTGAACATAATATAACAAATGAGATATAATTCTCATAGGCTTCTTCCAACTGGATGAAACCACACCAAAAACTTAAGTTCAAACTCAAACTTAATAAAACGAAGAAAATCAAATAAAATTATAAAAAATACTACATAAAATACTTTTTTTTTAAACATCCATTACAAGCTCACCTTCACTTTCCTTTTGCAATAACATCGGAAATAAAGAATAAACAAGGTTGCTAGAGAAGTTCTAAAGCACCCAATAAAAGAAAGGTCTATGAGAGTACACGTTGGGCCCATATCTATAATAAAGTGACACTGCCCAATTCAATAAAAACGATAGCAGCGCTCCTACCGAAGAATTTAAAATGGCAGGATAACAAACTAAGCAACAAAGCGAGATGGACGAAAAAAGTCAATTACAAATTTATGGGGCATTGTCTAATGCATGAATCCTCAAAATGGTCTTCTATATTCAGTTATAAAATCAACGACACAATAACATAGATAAAAGGTCATTTAATAAAATCATCCTACAAGACGTACATAGCTTTAAAAATCCAAAGAGCTTTCGGGCATTACTATACCCTTCATCAGTGGCTATACGAAACGGTAAACGCGGAATGCTTATACGTAGACCAGATCAGTAGACAAATTTGCATAAATAAACACAAAATAATGGCAGTAGAAGCAGGCTATTAACATTAATCAATTACAAATACAAATTTAGGGGTTATACCCAAGAGTTATACCCACTTTCTACGGCTCTTGCCCGATGTGTTGTTAAAGATAACTTTCAGCCCTTCTTTGAAAAACCTTCCTTTTAATTCGTTGTAATAACCCAAGTAATATCCTTCTTTATGAATCCTTGTTTATTTATATCTACCGTGATTGCATTTGTAATTTTGATCCTGTACAAATTTTAAGTTACGCTTGATGACTCGTTCTCGACTCTAAGCATGTCGAACCTCTTCAGCGTTATCTGTGACATGATTTTATTGTAATTATGCTTGGCTGCTATTTTGAATTGTGTATTTTCTTTGTAAAATATTTACCGCTTGTTTAAGTTAAATCTCTTAGGTATAACCCCTAAATTTGTAACTTATTAATTTGAATAGCTTCCTTGTACTACCATTATTTTGTGTTTATTTATGTAAATTGTTTGCTGATCTGGTCTGCATATAAGCATTTTGCGTTTATTGTTTCGTATAGCCACTGATGAAGGGTATAGTAATGCCCGAAAGCGCTTTGGATTTTTAAAGCTATGTACGTCTTGTGGGATGATTTTATTAAGGGAACGGTAGACGTTGAAATGAGCAAAAATCGACTAAAAAAGGTTTTTTTCTTTTTAATATATAACATTATTTTACACATTTAACCTTTTGCTTACGGGTGAGACAGCGTCCATCCCAAGCGAAGAACCTCCCAAAAAGACAGGTATTTGACATACCCTATCCCAAACAGTTCGGCCCCCTTTGCAGGTATTGGCGTCCATGGACGCTAATTGCCTGTTTGGGATAGGGTTTACTGTTTGGGATAGGGTATGTCAAATACCTGTCTTTTTGGGAGGTTCTTCGCTTGGGATGGACGCTGTCTCACCCGTAAGCAAAAGGTTAAATGCATTTTTTTCGAAACAAAATTTTCAAAGGTTTTACATTTTTAAAATGCACCATGCGTCTTAATTTTTGTCTGAGATGCATGGAATTTGGCAAGAAGATACCTCTCATACTTTTTAATGAAACTGGGTATGCATTTCATAATTGGACTTTATTAAGGCAATTGAAAATGAATAAGAACCTAATTAAATGATGAAAATTAAGTTTTAATGCAGGAAAATATTTTTACAAAATTAACTTTCTAAGGGATTTAAAAATGAATACCCAAATGTGTTCATAATATATTTCTGAGTGATCGTAATGTAAAATGAATCAAAAATGTGAACAAATGGCACGCAAGGAGCATTTTCAAATTTTTGTTAAAAAAAAATTAAATTAAAAAAATATATATAAAATTATAACAAAATTGAAAGAAAAAGAATGGTATTGTATATAGTAATGTTAAGAGGAATATTTATACAAATTTTCATGTTTCTAAGTCAATAAATAAATAAAAAAATTTCAACGTCCACCGTCCCCTTAAATGACCTTTTATCTATGGTGGTGTTGTTGTTGTTGAGACCCAGACCGTCCGACCTACCAGAAAGGTGTAAGGTAACTGGTTATCTATGGTGGTGTGTCGTTGATTTTATAAATGAATTTAGAATAGACGTGATATCACCTTTATTATTATGGTCTTCTATAACTTTTCTCGTTTATGATAAATGTCTTCTATTTTATTATCGATTCCTACTCTTTAGACAATGCTCTACAACTTTATAATTGACAGTTTTCGTCTACTTTGTTTCATTGCCGGGTTTGCTATCCTACACTTTTAAATTCTCCACTACGACCTTTTATTCTATAGGGATGGTCCTTTTCTATAGACAAGCCCAACGTGTATACTCGTGGTCCTTTCCTTACAAAGTTATTGGGATGCTTAACTTTCCCAGGAACCCTTTATAAACAGCATGAAAAGCAGTTTAAGTAAAACTAACAGATCCTTTTCGAATAGATTTTCTTTTAAAGTTATCTTTCAATGTCCGTTTGTGTTTATCTAAATGTACGAGCTTTGTTCCTATGTGCCATTGATAAAGAACGCAAAATTTCAAGTGAACGGCTTATTTCGCGAATGGAAAATTAGATGGCGCACGAGGTTCTGTTTGCAAGCATATCTTTTGCCGCAATAATGACACTGAAAGGGCTTTTCTCCGGTGTGAACTCTTAAATGCCGAGAGAAATTATTTTTTCTCGGAGATGCGTATTCACACTCTTCACACTGGAAGGGCCCCTCACTTTTCGTGCGCGGTTGGGGTGTCGGGGACAGCTCAGATGTAGAACTTGAACAGAGCTCCGTTTTAACTGGAATATAAATAAAATTGAATAAATAGAATGCCTCAATTATGACTCAATAATACTAATTAACTGGTTTCAACTTATTAAATAAATAATTAAATATTACAAATGAAATAATAATATTTAAATAAGCAAATATTACATAATGAACAAAAAGAATAATCATTATTTTAATATACAAACAACAAATAAATACTTAATATTAAATAATGACTCAATAATACTAACTGACTTTCAGCTTATCAAATAACTAAATAAATATTCCATGATGAACTGAAAGAACAAGCATTATTTTAAAATACAAACCCCACATAAATACTTAATATTAAATAATTACTTAATAATTCTAATTAACTGACTTTCAACTTCTTAAATAAGTAAATATTGCAGAAAGTACAAAAGGAATAATCATTATTTTAAAATATAAACAACAAATAAATACTTTACATCAAATAATGACTTAATAATACTAATTAACAGACTTTCAAAGTATTAAATAAGTAAATATTGCATAAAGAACAAAAGAAATAATCATTATTTTAAAATACAAACAACAATTAAGACTTAATATTAAATAATGACTCAATAATACTAATTAACTGACTTTCGATTTATTAAATAAGTAAATATTGCATAAAGAATAAAAGGAATAACCATTATTTTAAAATATAAAGAGCAAACAAATACTTAATATTAAATAATTACTCAATAATACTAATTAACTGACTTTTTTTTTTACTAAATAAATATTGCATAATGAACTAAACGAACAAGCAATATTTTAAAATACAAATCACAATTAAATGCTTAATATTAAATAATTACTTAATAATACTAATTAACTGATTCGGGACAAAAAAAATTTCCCTATATATTACAATTATTTCCACCAGGGATTTTTCGCTCGATTACAAAAAACAAGCAACAAATAAGTTGCTCAAAATTAAATATTCGCACATTTCAATGGAAATTTTTCCTGTTAAATAGATTTTTTTCCCAAAGGCCAGGCACTAGACTTACGTCCTTTTGCTCTATGTACGGCCGAAATCGTGAACCATTTAGCCGTCCAAGGACGTTGCCCCAGGCGCACCAGCGGGGCGCGGAACACACAACATCCATGTCTTACGTGGGAACACATTGCGCCCAACAACACAGACATTCATGTCTTACGTGGGACTCGAACCCACAACGTGGGAATCAATCGCTGGAAACGCTCGCCTTGACCGTTCGGCCACCACGTCGACTGAAAAGAGCCAACAGTACGTGGTGTTCCCAGGTGGTCACCCACCCAAGTACTAACCGCGCCCGATGCTGCTTAACTTTGGTGATCTAACGAGAACCGGTGTTTTCAGCACGGTAGAGTCGTGTTAAATAGATTTATAGATGATCCCATTTAATTGAAATTGAATCATTCCCACTTGCAGTTCAGGTAAAACGGAATAAGTCAAGAATTCCAATGACAGATATCTCGGCGAATTTTTTTATCAAACAGTGCCGGGTAAATTCCTTTAGCCCTAATTAAGGCCTATTTTAGCCCTAACTGACATCGTATTGATTGGGGGGACGTATAAAATATTAAATTTTGCATTTTTATGAAATCATCGGCTTTGCTTATAAGACCAACCGTTGATTATATATTCCTTTTAAAAACTCTTCGTGAAACAACAGGTAGTAATAAATTTCACACAAATACAAATAGTATTAGAAAGGAAGCCATTCATACACCAAAATATAAACAACCACTTTTAAATAGCAGGTTTGTTTGTAATAGCAAGCTAATATTTAAATAGCAAGCTGATTTATAATAGCACGTTAATATTTAAATAGCATGTTAGTTTATAATAGCAAGCTAATATTTAAATAGCAGGTTGGTTTATAATATCAAGTTAATATTTAAATAGCAGGTCAGTTTATAATAGCAGATTGGTTTATAATAACAAGTTAATATTTAAATAGCAAGCCAGTTTATAATAGCAAGCTAATATTTAAATAGCAGGTCAGTTTATAGTAGTAAACTAATATTTAAATAATAGGTTGGTTTATAATAGCAAGTTAATATTTAGATAACAGGTTTCTTCACGCTAATATTAATTTTAAATACTTGTTGCACCCTCAGCTTATACAAGGCTCCTAGAGCAGAACCTTAATAACTTTGTAAGAAAAGGTCCATGAGTGTACGCGTTATGTCTATATAAAATAAAATGACACTGCCCGAACGAATAAAAACGTTTGCAGTGTCTCTAATGGGGAATTAATTCAAAACGTTATTATAATCAACTCGGCAACAAAGCAAGATAGACCAATTACACTGTTGTGACGCATTGTCTAATGAGTAGGAATCGACACCAGGAACTAACAAAACACGTATACGGAAGGCAATAAATACTAGTCAGAAAGACATATCATCAGGGCCTCTAACATGGTGACACCCATAATGCTTAACAGTGAACGCAGTAATATTCTGTTACTAACGGAGGGCATCTAAAATATGCTCTATGCTAGATTTCTTTTCATGCAAGTTTTGTTTACTGTATCATTTCTGAATAGGGCAGACATATTAGCCAACAGTCCTATTGTGTCATGTGGGTCCGAACGTCCTTCCGAGAGGTTGATGGTTGGGAAAGGAGGGTACGGTCCCTGTAGTTGCCACCCCGACTAATCTCCAGTGTAAATTGGGTGGCACTTCCTAACCGTCCGAACAGATATCTTACACCTTTGACTAGGTCGGACGGTCTGGGTCGAAAAAATTCCTTCTGCAAGTTTTAGGGTCGATTCTTACTCGTTAAACATTCCACAACTTGGAATTGGATTTGAAAATTATCCACTAGGGGGCGCTGCAATCACTTTTATTCAATCCGGCATGGTCACTTTACTATATATAGACTTAACGTACACACTCATAGACCTTTTCTTGCAAAGTTCGTGTTGAAGGACTTTCCTAGGAACCCTGTATATATGGTCATAAAATAAATTCCATTTCATCACTGGGTACATATGATGTCTGTGCGTATGATATCTTTTGGACAAATTAAGAAAATCGATTAAATTTGGTAAAAATATTTCAATCGATAGAGGTCAAAGGTTTATTGAATTTTAAAAGTCGGATTAAGGTCCATCTTTACGAACATTTATTCCCTTTTGAAGATTAAAAAAAAATAATTTCGTTAAGAAGTGTTACAAAAATAGTAATTGTACGTATTATTTTTATTTTAAAACGAATAGCATCATTTTTAGAACTTTAAAAATGTGCCCTATTCAAGATATTGTCCATTATTTCTTAATCTAAAATGTAAGAAATGACTAAAAAAAAATATATGTAACACATTTATGATGTAAAACGTAAATAATCATAAAATAAAAAATAAAAGTATGTTCACTAGCTTCAAATAAGTAAAAACTGGTACACTAAACTGGTGCATTTACTGGTGGTAAAAAGGTATGCATTTATTTATAGTTGAGAGCATTTAAAATATTCCCAACCATAAACAAATGCACACCTTCTTTCGGGCATTATTAAGAGGCTCTTTTTATGTATTCGAATGACCCCTACTTCCGCGAAATAATTAAGAAGGGGTATCAGCACTTATAGTTCGCACGGATGGTCGACGTTCAAATCCCATTATCGTAGGGGAAAAAAAGCCATGAACGGTTAACCAGTGATTAATGAGCAGAATGTCAAGAAAAAGTAGCCAATCAGAGAAGATTTTTGACACTTTCTCATCAAAACCACGAGGTCAAAGTGAGATGTTCAGAGCGGATTTCTAGTATTGTAAAAGGTAGGAAAACTCCATCTACTCTTAAGTTATCTACGGTTGATACTATATGTACGCAAAGTTTCAGATCGGCGAGGGTTTCTGGGGGATTTATAAAGACAAAAATACGTTAGATAATTATTGTATAGATTTCTTTAGATAACAGTTTGAGAGAATTTTTGTAATATAACTAAATGCATTAAATTCAGAAAGATTTTTTTTTATTCATTGCTTCACACAACTCATAATCAATAAATGCTTTACATAAAATTTCGTTAAGCAATTGTTTTCTTTTTTAAATGTTCTGTAATTTTTTATCTTGAGAAAACATTAAAATTATTTTCTTAACAAAATAATTTCATAAACACAATTTATAATGAGTTTCATAATATCAATTACAATACAAAGATAAAAAAATTTCATCTGTGTGAAACGACTGGTTTAGAAAAAAAGGAGCATCATAAAGTTTCGAAATCAAAATACAAAGCATCGATAAGTAATCAAAAGAAACATAAATCATCAATAAGTAATAATAATATACAGTATCTACTAACGAAAAGGGGAACCCCATTTTTGTGTAAGATGTTAACTAGCAACACTTTTGTCTCATAAAGATTTCACTAGTTCTATTTCATCAGCAACGACAAACAAAATCATTATTGAATCAAAAACATTTATGAACAAATGGGGAAAAAATTGAGTAACACAACAAAATAACACAGAAAATAACTAATATAAGACCGGGAAATTCAATCTAATAGAACAAACGTTCACTAGCTCAGTGCTGCTTACAGCCTATATATTTGCCATAGAAAAAGTGAACTTTTACAATAATATATATATATATATATATATATATATATATATATATATATATTGAGTAACACAACATAATAACACAAAAAATAACTAATATACGAACGGTAAATTCAGTATAATACCACAAACGTTCACTATCTCAGTGCTACCTACAGCGTATATATTTGCCATAGAAAAAATGAACTTTTATAACAAAATATATACAATATTGAGTAACACAGAAATAACTAATATACGAACAGTAAATTCAATCTAATGCAACAAACGTTCACTTGCTCAGCGCTACTTACAAGTGTTATACTTGCCGTAGAAAAAAACAAAATTTTATAATAAAAAATAAAATATTGAGAAACACAACAAAATAGCACAGAAAATAACTAATGTACGAAATATACAGGTTTCCCGGGAAAGTCCAGACAACTTTGTAAGGGAAAACCTCAATAAAAATATGCATGAGTGTGCACGCCAGGTCTATCTAAAGTAAGATCGAATAAAAGGGATTACAGAGCCCCTAGATGAGATTTTAAAAAGCTGGGGTAACAAACTCGGTAACAAAGCGAATTAGATGAAAATTGTCAATTACGAAGTTGTATAGCATTGTCTTAATCTGTAGCAATCGGCACCAGGAACGCTTGAAAGGAGTCCATAGAATGCAAGCAATACGTATAAACGCGCAACATCAGGGACTATAACAAGGTGACACCTGTAATACTTCCAAAGAACGCGGTCCTATTATTTCTCGAATTCAAATGGGCATTGCAACAGCCTGTACATTAGATTCCAGTGCATGCAAATACTGTTCGACTTCAAAAAATGCATATGCAGCATTTGAAAGCAACATTTGTCTCGAATGTAAATGCAATATTTGCTACAGCATCTGCATGTCTTACATGCAGCACCATTTGCTACAGCATCTTACATGCAGCAACAGCATCAGCATGCAGCAACAGCCTGTACATTAGATACCTGTGGATATAAACACTGTCTATTTTAGCATTCCTGAATGGGACAGCCATACGCCAATAACCCTATTCTGTAAAATAAAAATCTTCTGTAACCGTTTTAAGATCGATTTCCACCCATTAGGCAATGATCTAATATTTTTGCAATTTTCCTTTATCATCTGTCTCGCTATGTTGCCGAGTTTGTCATCTTAAATTCTCCGCTAGAGGCGCTGCAATCCCTTTTATTCAGGAATGGCCATTTTACTATAGATAAACTGAACGCGTACGCTTACTTATGGACCTTTCTTTACATGATTCTTTATGGACTTTCCCAGAAACCCTGTATATAAACAATATATTTTCAAATAAAGAGAAAAGATATTTTGGCATATTTTCATTTAGATAAGATTTGAGGGCAATTTCTGAAGTAATAAGCTGTTATTATTTTAATGAATTCAGACTGCCATCAAAGCTTAACGTCCTTTTCCTAAGGCATCAGTTGGGAGAAGAAAAATAAATTAAAGATGGATTTTAAGAATACAACATTCTGGTACTTTCTTGAATAAAGCAGGCATAAGCAATAAGATTGTTACAACAGATCAGATATAATTGTTTCGAGAGCGTTTTGAGCCCTCTTCCGCAGGTCGAAAACATTGTCTTACCTGGCAACCATTTGAGACGAAAATACAGATGATTTTAGATAAAATTCAGAAAAGCGTGTGAAGCTACATTTTAAGGCCACAAAAGATAAAATTTAGAACATTGCGTAAATAGATATTTTAGGTCAAAAAACAATTTTTTTTTCTTTTATGCATAAAATCCAAATAGTACATTTAAAAAAATTGTAATTTTTATTTAAAATTGCTAAAATTCACAATTTTAACTTTAATAAATATCATGAAAACTCACGCTTTAGTTAAAAAAGCGCTGAAATTTACGATTTCTCGGAAAGGTCTTTAAAATAAACGATTTTAATTAAGAACGCTAAATTTTACAACTTTATTTAAAAGCGCTAAAATTCGAGATTTTTAAGAAAAAGGGATAAAATACGCGATTTTATTTTAGAACGCTAAAATATGCGGGATTTTTCGCGATACATTTACTTAAGAGAGTTAAAATTGGGTCGTAATTTTAGCAAATTTAGAAACTAGGCTGCGAAGGTCGGTGGCGCCAACAGAAAATACACTTGGCGATAAATCTCCAATTGGCATATCTTTGGGCAAAATGTCACTAATAAGCAAATAATATCGTAAAAATGGATTTCAGGCGTAAAATTGTAACATCAGAGCACTTTTCATAAAAATAACTAAAACTTCATAAATATTGGTAGGTCTAAATATTGGTAGGTCTTTTTTAGCAAACCGCTCATAAAGCGTTCTTTTCAGCGATTGGTTAAGAAAACAACACTATTTTCGACCCGATAGTCCAAGAGCCAGCAACGATTTTACTTATTCCCAACGAGTACAAAAGGTTTGAGTATGGCATATGATAGAACTTCGCGGTGTCAATGGAGATCCATGAGTCTGACAGTCCCTTCAGGTGGCCTTTGCCCCGAGTGTATTTTTGAAATAGGCTAAAATTGACATCTACTTATCCCATTGATTATATGGATGAAATGTGTCTCAAATAATACGATTTTACGTCCCAGTAACGGATTTATGAATCTGACAGTCATCACGGGAGGCAGACTCTATGCCAGACTTCTCAAAAATCGAAATTTTGAAATTTTAAACATCTATACTTCAAACACTTACGAGTAGAATTAAACAGCATTTGCTAGAGGTTTTAAAATATGTATATTAAGATCATGTAAAACAATTAGTATGTTATAAATCACTTTTTTCCCTTACCAAAATTTTAAATTTAAAAAAAAAAATCAAAATGTAAAATTTTTAATTAAGAGTTTTAGTTTGTGTTATCCTCGTACATATTTAAGAGCAAAAGCAATATCAATAAGTAAATGTTTTAGTGAGATACAGCTGAAAATCTCTTGGGATAAATCAGCATTGAAAAGTCCAAACTTATGTTGCTAACTGTAACCGAGTACATGGATCAAACTGGATAAAAGCTGTAGATGGATAAAATCTATCTTTAGCTTTTTACAAGAGAAATGCGAATTTAAAAAAAGCCTTGCAACTATCTAACGTGGCATATTTGATACCAGACGACAAAAAAAAAACAAAAAAAAAAAACGTTGATTTCCAACGCTCAGAAAGAAATCGAAAAAGAAATAGAAAAAAAAAGAAATGAATAAACTTTACTAAAACGTTAAATAATAAAAGTTACTGGAAATAGAAAACGTTAAAACGAGCAACAGAACAGTAGTCATGAAAATAACAATAAATATTAACGTTGCGTTATAAATGTTTTCTGTTATGTTATTCAAAAGTTAAATAATCACTCGCATACTTAAAATACACGATATACAAATATGAATTATTTTGAATATGAATTTATATCACATGTTATTAGTTTTAGATTTTATTTACCCAAGAATCTCTATGTTACATAAATTTCAATTTAAAAGGATTAGAATTTACGAAACGATTTTCAATGTTAATTTGTCCCAAGAGATTTTCTGCTATGTCTCACAAAAATATGTACTTATTGATATCGCTTTTGATTTTAAATACGTACTTATTGCTATCACTTTTGATTTTAAATATGTAATAGGGTAACCCAAAAGAAATGTCTTGAAAGTTTTGCATTTTGATAATTTAAATTTTTAAAAAAAGTTAGTCGAGGGGGGGGGGTGAATTGCAACACATTATTTTCTACATAATCTTAATATACATATTTTTAAACCTCTAAATATAAAATTTTGTTGAATTCAACGCGTAAGTTTTTGAAGTACAGACGTTTAAAATTTCAAAATTTCTACTTTTAAGACGTGTGGCGTACAATCTGCCACCTATAATGACTGCCAGACTCATAAATCCGGTAATCGGACGTTAAAACCAATCATTTGACACCGATTTCGTACACGTACTAGATGGGATAAGTAGGTGACGATTTCAGTCGATTTTAAAAAATACGCCCAGGGCGAAGATCACCTGACGGGACTGCCAGACTCACCAGGGGACTAGATCTCCATTGACACGGCAAAGTTGTACCACGTGCAACACTAAAATCTTTTGTACTCGATGGGGTGAGTAAAATCGTTGCTGAATCTCAGACTATAAGAAGGTCCGAAACGCCCTCGAAATAACTGCAGTCACCTTATTTGCGTCCGTCTTCAAGAAATAGAGCATGGGCATGGGGAGTCACGCGGAAAATTTTGCCCCTACGTTTTCAAAACGAAATACTGATATGTTTAACTTTAACAGCATGGAAATGTTCATTTTTTAAGAAAATCCGTTATGTACCTTTCTGTTCTCGCTCGCATAGACATTGGAGAATTTGCTAGTCAATCTATACACCTTCAGAACGCTAGCTAATGACTAAAATGAATAAAAATGAGTAGTAGTGTATATTCACTTGAAATCACTAAAAGTATACTTTAGCAATTTCTTGATTTTTAAACATATATTGTAACTCAGGTTTTCTAAATAACTTATTTTCAGCACAAAGATGCATTTCGCTGTTTGATGGGTCCAGTTTTAACTTTTATGGATCATCATCGTCCGTTTACCATGACCCGCTATGGTAAAAAGAATGTCCTTACGTTTGTTTCTGCGCCTTCTACTGCGCAGGCTGTATGTTTACGATCGTGCCCATGCTCTATTACTGAACGGTTTCATTCTCACAAGCAGCAGTTTCATTTAAAGTGAATTTTAAGATGTTTCTTTAAATAGCTCGACTGCGAAAAAGTCTTCGAACACACATCGCAAGTAAATGGTTTCTCCCCTGTGTGACTACGCATATGAGCATCGAGGTTATATTTCGACTTGAACGCTTTCTCGCAGTAGTGGCACGTAAAACGTCTCTCTCTCTCTCCTGTATGAACAATCATGTGTTGGACAAGAATCTTTTTCAGAGAAAACCTGCTACTGCAATAATTGCATTTGAAGGGTTTATCTCCAATTTTAACACGTAAGAGGTTGGAGACTTGTTGCTTCACAGCGAACTGTTTACCGTGGCTTTCAACCGCTCTCTCTTCTGCATGTACAAGCCCGTGTCGAACAAGGTAAGTTTTCCTAGCAAATCTTTTTTTACAATGAGGACAATGGAAAGGTTTTTCTTCCGTGTGAATGCTCATATGAATCTTTATCCTGCCACGAAGTGGAGATGAGTACGTACATAATGGGCACTTGAAGACTCTAGTACCATCCTGGTTACGCCATTGCTGGTATTTAAGCGATAATCCAGACGCACAAGTCCTAGAGGTTAAAACACCCCCTGAAAAAGCAAAATAATTAAATAAAAAACCTGCACAAGGGACATACAATATGAAAATCACAGCTATAAAGAAACTGTTTACAAAAAGACTAGACAAAGAGACTGTGAATTTTACATGTATTTATAGAAGATATTTGTACTAACTAACTTTGATACTAAAATATTAATATATTGTGTAAAAAAAGTATATATATATATATATATATATATATATATATACATATATGGTGTCTGTGTTTCATATTTATCGTATTTATATGTATTTCAAATAATAAATTAAATCTAAAAAGAAAAACAACATAAAACCCAAGTAAAATTCAGTATAAATGAAATAATGAGAAAATAATAACATAGGAAAACTAATAGTGTCAACACAAAATAATTTTATATTTTGTGATATTTTGTGATATTTATTATCATTAATATTACAAAGTAGTTCAACGTGAAAATAAAAACATTATTCAAACAAGAAAACCTCAAACAAATTAACGGCATAACAACGCACACATAAATAAAAAGTTAAACACAAATAAGAACAAAAAATATGCACAATTTTTAAGACATAACAATAAAAAAAGAAACAAAACAAAACATTATTGAAGCAAGAAAACCTTAAACCTATAATCGACATAATGACATACACATAAGTAAAATGATAAACACAAATAAAAACAAAAATATGAGCAATTTTTTAAGAGCTAACAATAAAAAAAAGCAAAACAAAAACATTATTCAAGCAAGATCACTTAGGCCAAATATAATTCCTCAAGATTAAATTTTAAGTTGAAATATTTTCTTCCTCTGCTAATGCGGTTGGGTCTGATACCACCTTAACATAATTCATTTCTCTCCTCTTATTGTTAACTCCAATAACAACACAGGGCAGATTAAATTGCCAACACAAAATAATTATTCATTACTCCACGCCTATAATTTAAGAAAAGAATGATTAGTAATATCACAAAACAGCTCAACATGAAAACAAAAAAGTAAAATTTGGTTGGTTAAACATGTATAAAGGAAATAAATATAAATATCTGTAAATAACAATACAAAAAAATTAACCTATCTACGCAGAAAACAATTTTCTATGCCACACTCATAATTTAAAAGAGTGTTTATTAATTAATGTAACATATAGATAATTTACTAAAATTTATAAAGGTATAATAAACTTAAATTTATACATAATGTTCTGATGATAATTGTGGCTGGAGGCAAAATAACTTTTCAAATAGTAAATCCTCAAGCTAATAAACCACACACATTAATGCAAATAAGACGACAAATACAAATATAAAACTACAAAGAAAAATGGGCACAATCAACAAAATAACATAACTTAAATATAATTGAAAATGAACAGTTATTAATATTAGATAATTTACAGAAATCATATACATAATGCTCTGAAGGATAGATGTACCTGAAGATAAAAGAATTTGTAAAATAGTAAAACCTCAAGTTATTAAACTACACACATTAATATAAATAAAGTGGCAAATAACACTACACAGAAATATACGCATAATCAACATAATAGCATAATTTAAACATAATTTAAAAGAATAATTAGTAACATTAAATAATTTACTGAAATCATATGCATAACGCTGTGAAGCATAGCTGTGCCTAAAGATAAAAGAATCTGTCAAATAGTAAATCATCAAGCTATTAAACCACACAATAATATAAATAAGGTGGCAAATATAAATATAAGAACACACAGAAAATTCGCATAATCAACAAAATAAAACTAATTTCAATGAATAACAATATAAAGATATTAAACTACCAACACAGGAAACAATTTGCTACACCACATCCATATTTTAAAAGAAGGTTATTGTTATTAATATAACGTGTAGTAATATATATTTAAACATTTTTCACAGTCATGGACAGCAGTAACGAACAGGTTAAAATCGCCAGTTCTCCTCTTAACATCTTCATCGTATGTAGTCGAGCATGCCTGCAAATGACTGGACACCTGAAGGATTGACTTCTCGAGGCAGGTCTGAATTACATCTTGCATACTTAGTTTCAGTTGAAAAAGTGTTGCCTGAGACCCAAAAAAGTTTCTAGAAATAATAAAATAAATAAGTAAACATACTGTAAATAAACAAATAAAAAGTAAACTTTGAAAATATAGGCTTTTATGAGTTTTCGTTTACAAAAGTTTTTTTTTTCTTTTTCGTGAATAACATTTATAGTTGGGGTTTCTCTGGCGGAGAGACGGAGTGTTACGAAAAATGTAAACATTTTGGACGCTTATGCCCCCGAAACTAATAGATAAAATAGTAAATATTTTTTTGATTTAGTCGGAAATACGGTCCAGATGGTGAATATATAAAAATAGCTTGTAGCATCTAGTAAGTAAGTAGCATTTAACTGTAATAAATTGTTGATTCACTAATTAAGCTTTATTTAGTTAAGTTTTATTTTTAATTTAGGGAGGGAAGGGGTGGAGAAGGGGGGATGGAATTGTTGGGGGCCGCCGACGACAAAAGTGCCTAGGAGCGTCGCGCTCCTAAATGAAGCATTGGTTATCATGCCCACATTTCACATCACTGCACATGCACACAATTAAACTACAATTATGATGAACATGCGTAAACACAGACATACTACATCTTGATCGTAAAAAGTACTTTTTGGCCAAATCATCAAGTTCTAAAATTCGGGGGGGGGGGGTCAACACACTATAAGGAAGTAAAAATACATTCCTTTCAATTTCCTCTCACCTTCCCCCCCCCCCCCCCCCCCACACACACACACACTTCTTCCAAAGTCCAACGGCCCTACCGTGCAGAAAACACCGGTTCTCGTTAGATCACCGAAGTTAAGCAGCATCGGGCGAGGTTAGTATTTGGGTGGGTGACCGCCTGGGAACACCGTGTGCTGTTGGCACATTTCGGACGCGGTAGTCCGGTGGTTTGCGCGCTGGATTTTACACGCTGCCACAACAATCGCCGCGTTCATGCGGAGTACGATCACGTTAAACGTGTGGGTCCGTAAGTCCTTCCGAGAGGTTGGTGGTAGGGGAAGGAGGGTACGGTCCCTGTGGATGCCTCCCCCACTGGGTTCCGGTCTAAATTGGGTGGCACTTCCCGGCCGTCCAAACGGTTACCTTACACCTTTCTAGTAGGTCGGATGGTCTGGGTCTCAACAAAAACACTTCTTCCAAAATAATAATAACATTTCTTTCAAAACCTCGAATTTATCTTCAAATACTCAGCTAAATATTTTCTTTTTCTGAACCGCATATTAGTTAAAGTAACATAATGTTGAAGACCCAGACCGTCCGACTCATCCAAAGGACTTGAGCATCTATTTGAACGGCCGGGAGTAACATAATATTGAAGATCCAAACCGTCCGACTCGTCCTGAGGACTTGAGTATCTATTTGGACGGCCGGGGGAGTAACATAATGTTGTTGTTTTTGAGACCCAGACCATCCGACCTACCAGAAAGGTGAAAGGTAACTGTTTGGACGGCCGGGAAGTGCCACCCAATTTAGACCGGAACCCAGTGGGGGAGGCATCCACAGGGACCGTACCCTCCTTCCCCTACCACCAACCTCTCAGAAGGACATACGGACCCACATGTTTAACGTGATCGCACTCCGCGTGAACACGGCGGCAGTTTTGGCAGCGGCTGGAATCGAACCCGAGTGCAACTCCAGCCGTCACCCCCGGTAGAAAAGGCCGAACTACTTTCCCCCCCTGTACCTCGTGACGTATTAGCTGTAGGCCCAATTCTGGCCTTCGAATTCGAATTCCTCCGTCTCAACTTTTCTGGAAAGTTCTCCCCTAGTAGAGTAGCCCACACAAAGAAGTATCGTATGTGCAGTGCAGTACGTGGGCTCGCGCGTGTGGATGCATAACGGTCTTTTTATCGTATTTTTGAATGTCTTATATGTTAGTTCATCATTTAATAAACATTTTGACCAGCATACCTTCGACTACATACCTTATAACATTGGATTACTAATTACCTTATTTCTGTAATGTGAAAAACGAAAAATGCTATTTAGAAGTAAGTGCTTACCATTTTTTGCTTATTATCATGTCATTTAAAATTATATAGAATTTTAAATATATGGCAATCAAATTATTGCTATTCAATTAACGCTAACTGGATTCTAAATTGTTTTGTTGCTAATTATAACGTCAACAAACCTTTTAGAGTTTTCTTAGTTTGTTTTAAAATTTTATTGTTGTCATATTAATTAAGAACTGCCCAGGTACTTGTAAAATTAAGCTTTGCTAAGTAATTGTAAAGTATTTAAAATCATTCAATGTTTAAAATGTATATTTTATCAAGTTAGCTTGTGTCATTATACAGCTATTATACATGTGTCATTATACATAAATTATACAGTCTCCTGCAAATATTTTAAAATTACTTTAATAATGTTGTTAGTTGTGTAATATTTTATAATAGACTAGCAGCATGTCCGTTCTTCATACTGACCATATAATACAAGAAACCTAAAATTCAGAATTTGATGTGAAGTTTTAATATTTAGAGTCTCAATTTTTGAAATTTTATAATAATTCTAATGAAATGAAAATAGGTTATCTCTACCGTGCTGAGATAATAAACAGACAGATAGATGTACAACATACAATTTTATGTATACTGTTAATAGCAGATATACCCGACATTGCCCATGATTTAATATATGTGCAAATTCCTGCAGTATTCTAAATGACATTCTTACTCAAAACATTCTATTAAAATATTTCATTTAATTCTCCTTTCTGTGTTTTCTATACAAAATTATCTTCAAGCAGATCTGAATAAAACATTCTCGTTTGAAAACAAATTATAAAATATATATGAAATTGGATCAATATAAACTAAAATAAAAGCGCTAAAATTGTATAAAAATGGTTATAAAATTTTGTTTTATATTGATTTCTTTATTATTTAAATCTTAAAAAATTTAATAATCGTCTGCCTAATAAACACATTTGATTTAATTGCGTTGCTAAGCATCATGATATAATTTTCTTAATAAATTTGTGGAAAATATATCATCTGCATAATTCTATTTTTATGGAAGGTTTAATTGTGGGATTTTTATTCATATCTCGACAATCCCTGGTCCTAGAAACTCGAAACATGGACTAAATTTTAAGTAGGGCTATTTCAAAGCTACCCACAGAATGTTCATGAAATTCGATGCAGCAGTTCTACCGTGATGATGAGATAGATAAATACACAGACAGATACATGTATTTTCAATTTTATTTATATAGATAAAAAAATGTCATTCTCTTTTTAAGATATTGTCAATAGTAAGAAATCGTAGCAATAAAAATGCTACACTAAAGTTATGAAAGTAAAATAATGTAAAATGGAATATTTCACACATCAAATAACATATTTTAACTGTTTGATAAGTAATTGCATATAAAAGATATAGTATCTTAATATATTGCACGTATATTTTTTATTATTTGTTATGGCATGCTGAAATTTTAGAAGAATAGGTTAGGAAGTCATTTGTGTTTAGGTTGGGCACATTTTATTTTTTATGTAGCGAGTTATTATGTTATTGAAAATTGTTAAAATAACTTGGAAAAAAGCAAAGTAACTAACTTACAATTTCAAGTTACCATTGTATATTTCATTATATTATAGTTAATGTTATTTTAATAATACAAAGCTAATTTAATCTTTCTTACATTTTCACTTCAATGGAATTGTAAATGAAATATTAATACCAAAAAGTTTTATTATACAGCTTTATTAAATTTTCAAAGCCCCTGAGGTATTTCAAACTCTATAATTAAGCAAAATTGTTTACAATTTGTTAATGTCTGGTAGTAAAAAAGGGAATATAAGATGTGCTATATTAGAAAACCTGAACTTCTACAATTTATAGTGCATAGGTTAATGAATGACATTCAACTAGTATTTTATCTTAATTCTAAATCATTTTACAATTTATAACAACAAAAAATGAATAAAATAAAATGAAATAAAAATAAATAAACACGTAAGCATATTAAAAGTTAAATTCTGAGTTTCTTTTTAATGATTATCTTATGATATTTAAAGATATAGTATTCAGTAATCATTTTAGTTTCTGCATACTTTATCTGTAAGTACGCATACTTTAGCTGAATGTACTGAAGAATTATTCAAATAAAATGCCTGATTAAGCAATAAATATACAGGGTTCTTTTTCAAACTTTTATTAAAACACTGACTGAATGGAATCCTTTCATCTTTGCTCCTACAGTGAATGAGTCATTATAAATATTTTATTTTAAGGAAATGTACAGCAATATTAAGATTTTAAATCACCCATTTTAATGAACATTATCGAAAATACTTCCAAATTTCATGAATATTATTTTCTTTACTGATAAATTATGATTCCTTTACATCGAACAGAGAATTAAAAGGGAAACAAATAGCAAAAGCTTCGATCGCGATCTGGAAGACCTACTCGCAGTGGGCCTACAAGCCAAGACGTCAAAAATTAGTGCTCCGGCCTCTGCTTTCGGAGGTGACGCTCCAGCGCGCTAACCAATGGGCTACCGCGCCCAGGGGGAGTAACATAATGTGTAATTCGTAAACATCAGTTTAAAATTATGCATTGGCTATCTACAACTGATTTTTGTCCGTAAAATCAAAAGAAAATTTAGACCAAATAATATAGATAACCTTGATATATTTTTATATAGTTGTGGGGAGGGGGGGACTAGTTGAAGTAAAAGTTACGGCCAGGGGAGAACACAAAAAATATATAAACCCAAGTAGCACGTAGAGATGGTATAGATATCCGATAGCTATATCCACCAGCAGAATACAAATCGCTCAATTAGGAGCCAAGATTTGAAAATAGGGGGGTTAGTTGAAGTAATAGTTATGAGCAGGCATGAAGAGTAAAGGGGGCCTTCATGGTCCAGGGGGTACCTGAGCAACATTGGTTTCAAATGAAAGTAAAGGCGAAACTACGGGGAGATTGAGGCAGAAGAGGAAAATACCAACACGAAATCGAAATGACTTTCCGACGATTTTGTTTAATCTTCAAAAATCTATATAAAGAAAACTATCCACTTTATCAAAATGTTGGCATTGCATTGAGTTCCAACGCAAAAAATTAAATTTACTTCAAATAAAGTAATTTTGCATTACAAATAAAGTAATTTTGCATCAACAGAAGCAGTTGAAGGAAATATGCACAAGAAAATGTAGGACTGTTATGGGTTTAAACTTTTTGAGCAATCTTAAATATGAATCAGCCAGTTTTAAATTGAATCGATGAGTCCAAAAACATGTCATATGACATCTTTTTGTTAAATGCGTTTTATTTTATTTATTTATTTATTTGTCAATATTTGCGTTATTATCAGATAGAAAAAATATCCTCTCGCATTATTATTTGATTTCACGTTGTTATTTAACAAAACTTCCGACAGATGTCAGCACTGCACACTTGACAGTAAACCAGCGAACTCATAAGCTTGTGGCAATAGACTCCACTTGATTGATAGCAAGAATTCGGGGGAGATTTCTAACACTGGATTCAGAATTTGTTGATCTTTTATTGAAATATTACAATAAGAACACCATAGATGGATCATTTAATTCAAGAAACATGCGTATCCAAAATAAAATAACAAAAAATTATAGAAAAATCCGGGGGTTTTTTTGCTTTTGTTTCTTTATGATTTTTAGCAGAAAATGGAGAGTTAGACGCAATAAACATTAAATATAAAATTCATTATTATAACAGCCATTTCAAAATATTATGGTTTTTGTTTCCCGTTGAAAAATGTGATATAGTGGAGATGACTTGCTAATTTTTTTTGTATGATTCTTAGCAGAAAATGAGGAGTTAGAAGCAATAAACATTAAAAATAAAATTCATTTTTATACGAGTCATTGCAAAATATTATGGTTCTTATTTTCCCTTGAAAATGCTGATGTAGCGGGGTCGACGCAACAAAAATCATTCCCGGAGCATTTCAAGTTTACCATCTAAAATATTAAAATCATAAAAAATAAATAAATATCCTCGATGTTATCAAATGTGTGAATATTCGATCAGTACGTTTAACTAGAAATAAATGGATGTCTTTGTATCGGGGCCCTCGTGAGTTAATTGAGATATTAATAGTTTTACTTTATCATGACGGGAGGAAGGGGGGGGGGGGGAGCGTGATATCTCGCAAATCAATCTCGATAAACGATTTCAATAAAATTGGGTTTAACAAAAATAGCTTTACCTAAATATATTTTGTCTATTTATTTACTTCTAACGTATTTTACATTTTTCTGAAGTATGAAAAAAAAAATCTCAACAGAAGCCTAAACTCATCCCGGCCCGAAGCACGTTTCCTGTCGGCTGCTTTTTGAACATCTCGAAAAGAAAAATAATTTCCTGTTATCTTTCGATAAAATAAGATTATTTAGAATAAAGACGTCTCTATTTTGCTGTCAACTCCCTTTAAATTGGCAATTGCAGAAATAGCAAACATAGAGGAATAATCGTTTTAAAAAGGGGAGAGGAAGCAGATGGGAAATGATATTTTCTTTTGATTCGTAAAGTTAAACTAATAAACGAAGCATAAATAGAACGTTCGATGACAAATTGATCGAGAAAGATTCTATACCAAGGAAAAATAAACTGGAGCGTGCAGTGTTTTTATCAGGCATACATCCGGGAAAGGCTTCGCCCCCCCCCCCCCCCGGACGCATTTTATATTAAATTTATTTATGTTTATTTCAATTTATGTCACAGCATTTAGATATATTTATATGAGGCAAATAGAAAACTCCCCCTTAAAGACCCCCCCCCCCCCCTCGGCCAAAAAGTCCTGAAAAACTGCCTGGGAGTGTGGCTCAATTCGATACCAAATTCGTTTTTTTTTTTTTCCAAATTTTACACGAAAAAATGTGAAAAATCCATATTGTGAGTCCAAATAATTGCAACTATAGAGTGTTACTCTTCACTGTAAAGGGCTTGAAACAATATTTCGATTGATACCACACTCGACAATGTACACCCTGAGGGGAAATAACTCCCCCCCCCCCAAGGGAGGCTAACGAAGTCACGAACAAAAATAATTTGCATCGCGAATATTTTTCACAACAATGATTGAAACCATTAAGTCTCGTGATCATTGGTCCATAAAAATGCAGGATTGTATTACATTTTGTCCGATACTGCCATGTTAAAAAATAAATTTCTAAAATTCAAAATCTTCACTTGAATTTGAAATAATGCTGTCTTGATTTTATTTATAACAAAACCGGATATACAGCTTCGTAAAAATCCAATAATATTTATGGCTGCTATTGTGTGCACAAGAAATGGACCACAGACATCACTCCAAAAATAGTCAAAACGTGTTTACGAGCTTTTAAAGCATATATTGGCATCGAAATCGAAAACTTCGTGAAAACAATATTTTTCAATACTACGTACGAGAAAGTAAAAAAAATATATATGATTTGGGAAGCACATGGCTTTCCGTACATAATGCAATGACTTCATATCTTTCACAGCAAAATGACGATGGCAAGACTCAGTACTTTCGGCATTGATTTAATACCACATAAATTGACATTGGGAGCTTTTGGCAACTTGCTAATCCAAACAGAAAGACTTATTGCAGTGCAAAATTCTCATCAAAGTACAAGTGACATTTAATTAATGTCCTGAGAAATAAATGAATATTGGAGAATTCTTCGGCGTCAAAATATAAAACTATTCCAAAAAGTATTTTCTCTCGTGAATGAAACTAACTAGATCCACGAAAATGATGTTAACAAATAGGTTACATATATGGAAATTGAATGACACTTACTACATTTTTTTTTATTCTGTGCCTATTTTATGAATGTATTTGAAAAACGTGGAACGCCTCAGGAACGGTTCATGCTGGCGTTCTAAAATTTTTGTTATAATGAAAATTTGCGAATAAAATGATTATTTATTTAACAGCATAAAAAATCCTGATTTTCATTCAAAAATCGTACAATATCTCGAGAATGCTTTATGCTAGCGTTCCAACGTTTGTCGAATTCAATTTCTATGTATACATTCGTAAGAAATGATTATTTATTTATCATTATTAAATATCGTATTTTTTAATGATTTTTTTAAAAATTCATTCAAAAATTGGGAGTGGGAAGTGATATTTTGAACATTCGAATGCGCTTAAAATGAATAGGGTTCATGCATTTATTGATTGTAATAATCGTAGTCAATTATTTCCGAAATGCTTCATTAGTTCATGAGATATCGCGTTCACAGACTGACGAACACATACACACTAGCAAATATGCACACACACTAACATACACACACACATTATAACATACATACACGCTAACATACAGACACACTAACATGCATACATACACACTAATATACATACACACACACTGACATGCATACACACCCACTGACATACATATACACCCACTTACATACATACACACACACTAACATACATGCACACACACTAACATACATCACCTCAAAATTGAATTCGGGTTCTGGGAGGTTTAAAACGTGCTCTTCCGCCGAAAACTCAATTTCGAATGAACGACTCCGCCACAATACTTTCCTTATACATTATATTATGTATTTAGAAAAAGTAATCTGCGTTTTAACACAAACTAACAATTTTATTCTTCAAATATTTTTATCTCTTTAATTTCTACAAATGAAATGACAGTTTTAGCTAATATTGCAGTCTTTGTGCATACATATAGAAATTATATACATTTAAAAAAACAAAATTTTCCGAAATCGAACATTTTTAATCTCCTCACAATAATTCCTGTTTTTGTTTTGTTTTGTTTTGTTCTTTTTTCCCCAGCAGCTCTTACTACTGTCGTGACGATCCCGCCCCCCCCCCCCCACCCACCCCTTTGGAAAGTTCCTAGAAAGACTTTTCGACTTCATCCATACACACATACACACACTAAGGACAAATTCATCTCCGACAAATTCGAAAATTCATCCCTTCCATTAATTTCGATTCTGAATTGCCATGATCGGATATATTATTTCGCGTTCCCTCCTTTCGCATTGAGAGGGAATGAGTCATTATTTACCTCTACCACATTAATGCTTATTACTTTCCTTATATACATAGTATAATGTATAAGGAAAGTATTGTGACGGGATCGAAAATTCGAATGCGATTTTTCGACGAAAGAGCACGTTTCAAGCATCCCTGAACATGAAACAAACGTTTTTGAGATGATGTCTGTGTGTCTGTGTGGACGATATCTCACGAACGAATGGAGCAATTCGAACGAAATTTGGTACAAAAATTACAGTCCGTAAATACTAGAAGCCTATCGCTTTTAAGCGCAATCGAATGTTCAGAATCCCCTTAAATTTTAGAGTGAAATTTTGAAAAAAATCATCAAAAATTCATAACAAAGTTACGCAAATAGTCATTTCTTACCTAATTTTTCATTAAAAAACGATTGACACAGACTTTAGAAAGTTTGCATGAACCGTTCTCGAGATTTTGCACTTTTTAACACTTTACGACATAGTTGAAAAGTGTTTATGACTTTGTTCATTCTGTCTGTCTGTCCGTTAGTACGATAACTGTCGTAAAAATGACTTTAGTATGTTGTTCAGACGGTTTGTGGGACCTATGGGAATATAAATGAAGGATATCACCCAATTAGTTTTGGATTGAATCCGGGTTGAAAAAATGAAATACATTGAACCCTATGGGACATTAATTTTTCAAACATTTTTTAAGCGGATTTAAAATTCATAAATTGCTTCGAAAGTTTTAGGAAATATTTACATTATCCCGTAAAATATATGAAAAAAATTTCAGCAAAATACATTCCGCAGTTTTTTCAATAAAAATTAAAATAATAATTACACCTTTTATATGACGTGATCACGTGACCATTATATGAAGGGATCACGTGTCCCACTTCAAAATAAAATATAGCATCCATCTTATGGCAAAATCGTGATTTTTAAAGTTCTTTTTAATTCATATTTAGTGTTGTATCCGTCCTAAAACAGCTTTTTTTGTTTAAATTCTGTACATCTATATACTGAAACAACGCAATTACAATATATTTGAGTTTAAATGATCATCCAATTTTGATTATTTCTACAAAGAAGCCTAATCTTCACTTATGGAGAATGTAAATACCAAAAGATGTAGAATGAGTTGTATAAGAATTGCTGCATTTCTTTAAAGCAAAATTATTTAGCTCATGGAGTCTGCAGTATAGCTGATATGAATGAAATATTCATTGATTTTACATAGAGAAGAACGATTTTTTCGATGAAGTTTTAAACACGCAGTTTAATTACTTGTACCTCCATGGTCATATGTTTTAAAATAAAATAAATTATTATAGTGTTGTGATGAATGAAATGAATGGAAAAGAGTAATGAATGAAATGCTGCTTTTATAGTAGAGAGAGCCAGGCGTGTTATATTTCGATTACGTCATTTGAATAAGTTTCATTTGTTTTCGATGAAGTTTTCAAATATAATAAATTATTGTAGTATTACGATAATTTTAAAAATATTACCGAGGAATGTATCGCATTTTAGAGATGTTTAAACCAGGCAATTTATATTTCAATGCCGGCATTTGAATGAAGTTGATTTTTTCCGATGAAGTTTTAAGTTTTCAAATATAATAAATTAATGTAGTATTATGATAATTTTAAAAATATTACCGAGGAATGTATCGCAATTTAGAGATGTTTAAACCAGGCAATTTATATTTCAATGCCGTCATTTGAATGAAGTTCATTTTTTTTGATGAAGTTTAAGGTTTTCAAATATAATAAATTAATGTTGTATTGTGATAATTTTAAAAATATTACCGAGAAATGTATCGCATTTTAGAAATGTTTAAATAAAATTCCATTGAAGTTGGAAAGTGTTTCATAATCAATGTTTATGCATGATTGATCTTTCTTGTTTTTTATAGTGAATTTAATTATTATTACTATATTGATTCTGGGTCCATGACTTTGCATATATATATATATATATATATATATATATATATATATATATATATATATATATATATATATATTTATATTATATATATATATGCATATATATAACATTATATATATACATATATATATATATAACACCATAAAGGAAGAAAATAGATATGGAAGCAATATACTAAAAATTGACCGGGTGTGTGTGACCCCCTCTCCCCGGTTAAACAAGCTTTATGCCGCGGCAGCACTCCCAGTAGCCGATACATTGCTATATAATAGCTGATACATTGCTGGTATTAATTTTGTACTTTTCAAATTGTAGGGAATATTTATATATATATATATATATATATATATATATATATATATATATATATATATATATATATATATATATATATATATATATATATATATATATATATATATATATATATACAATGTTCCCAAATTCTAAAGAACAAAAAGTTCTGTGTGCGTTTAAGATCGTAGATAGATATACATTATATCATGTATTTAAGCAAGGTAATTAGCGTAACAAACTGATATCTTTTTAAATTTTTTTATCTCTTTAATTTATACAAATGAACAAATACAAATGAGCACATATGATACAGATAATATGAGTACAGATTAAACAAATGAGTTTATAGCTGATATTACCGTTCTTGTATACATATAGAAATTAGATACATTAAAAAAAAAGCAAATTTCTCCCAATTGAGTATTTTTAAACTCACCCCAATGATTTTTACTTATTTTTGTTTCAGCAGCTCTTGCTAGCATATTTAAGCCACAGAGGGGGGACAAAAGGCCACAATTTTATAAGTATTGGCCAAAACAAATTTCTTTCATAAAAGAGTATCAAACTGAAATAGTCAATGGATTATTGATTTAGTCGCATACCCGCCGATCTCATGTTTAATCTACGAGTGACAAAAAATAAATAAATAAAATATAGTACGGTCAAATCTGCGGGGAACAAACAGAACACTGCCATAAGCGAAAAATATTCCGTAGATGCACCCTCCTTTACAATATGAATGTAACGGAGAATACAAATGTAATATACAGTCAATAAGTAAAAACACACTGTGCAAAGGATAAGGGAAACTTGAGCAACTTCATAAGACAAAATGCAGCCCATTTCGTCTTTTTGACTTCAGGTTTATTGGTTCTCTTGTATACTGACGAAGGGGATTGAGTGTGTCCTCGAAACAGCTGTATGCTGCATTTTGCCTTATTCGCATTTCAATTCGTTGCTTAAAATTTCCTTATTGTAATATACAGTGTCTAATGAAGGATACAAATGTTTAAAATCATTTGTATAAATAATAAATAAACAATCTGACTGATTATTTTAATTTCAAAAAGGCGTAAAAGAAAAACTTTGTGAATTAATTTCAAAATTTTGAGTTCAAACTTTTTAATTAATAATTTCATTCTCTAAAAAAGTACGTTTTTCCGTGGAATGTCCCATAGTGCTACCTAAGTGAAGAAAAATAGACTATTTCAATATCTCAGTGATACAAGGATTACCTGCTTCAAAACAATTTTTTCTTAGTTTTATAACACTTTACAAGATATCTGAAAAGTGTTTATGAGTTTGTTAACACTTTACAACATAGCTGAAAAGTGTTTGTGACTTTGGTCATTATGTCTGTCTGTCCGTCCATTCGCACGATAACTACCATAAAAAATGACTTTATCAAAATGAAATTTTAATATGTTGTTGAGACGGTCTGTGGGACATATGCGAATGTAAATTAATAATAACACCCAATTAGTTTTTAAGTAAAGTTAAATTTCACGAATTGCTTCGAAAATTTTAGGAAATATTCAAATTATCCCATGAAATATATAAAAAAAATTTCAGCAAAATAAGTTCGGTAGTTTTTTAAATAAAAATTAAAATAATAATGACACCCATATAATATGAAGAGATCATGTGACCCACTTCAAAATAAAGTATGGCATCCATCTTTTTCCCCTAGAGTGAAAATAGTAATTTTTGAAGTTCTTTTAAATTTATATTTAGTGTTGCATCCGTCCTAAAATCGCTTTATTTTTGCGTATTATCTGTGCATCTATATTCTGTACCAACGCAATTACAATATTTTTGAGTTTAAATGACAATCAAACTTTGATTATTTCTACAACAAAGCTTAATTTTTATGGATGCTGAATGTAAACAAGTAATTAAGATGTGGTTGTATAAGAATTGCTGATTTTTTTTTTACTCAAAGTTATTTAACTCTGGAGTATGGAATGTATGAATAAAATATTCACTGCTTTTTCATAGAGGGCCAGACGATTTATATTTCGATGACGTCATCTGAATAAAGTTCATTTTTCTCGATGAAGTTTTAAGTTTTCAAGTAAAATAAATTATTGTAGTTCTGTGATAATTAAAAAAATCTAATGTGGGCAACACATGACTTTCCTTATATAATGCAATGAGTTTACTACTTTTAAAAAAATGTTACTCTTATAGTAGATACTTATATTTTTTCCAAGATATTGAATTTTCTTCAATGCGTCGTCATTTTCATTGATTTAGCGTCATTTTTATCAATTTGACGAGATTTTTGTAAATTTGGCAACAATTAAAAATGTCGCCAAGTTGGCGACATTCCGCCAAATTCGTCGCCAAAATCTCGCCAAGCGTTATGGACGGAGAAATAAGTTATTCTTACAGCAGATAAATGACTATTGGCGTTCAAATACAAAAGTATTACTCAACGTATCTTTTTTCATGAATGGAACGAGCTAGATCCACGAGAATGATGTCACCCAATTTATTGCATGGTATTACATATGAAAAGTGAACATGTTTCTCAATAGGAAATACATATTTTTTTATTTTATATAACTTTTTGATAATTTTTTTGAAAAATGTGCAATATCTCGAGAACGGTTCATGTTAGCGTTCTAAAATTTATTTCAATCGTTTTGTAATGGAAAATTACATAAGAAATGTCTATTTGCGTAACTTTATTAGCGGTTTTGATTTTTTGACGATTTTTTCAAAATTTCACTTGAAAATTTAGGGGGTTCTGAACATTCGATTGCGTACAAAAACAATAGGCTTCCAGTGTTTACGGATTGTGATTTTTGTACCAAATTTCGTTCGAATCGGTCCATTCGTTCGTCAGTTATCGTCTCCACAGACTCACTGACACACACACACACACACATACTTTCACACACACACATACTCTCACACACACACATCACTTCAAAAATGTTTGATTCATGATCAGGGATGTTTGAAACGTGCTCTCCCGTCGAAAACTCGAATTCGAATTTTCGACCCCGTCACAATACTTTCCTTATACATTATGTATATAAGGAAAGTAAAAATATCACCGCTGAATGTATCACATTTTAGAGATGCGACCCATTAAGCGGATTGCATTTCGGTTGGAAAGTGTTTCATGATCAAAGCTTTATGCATGATTGATCTTCCAGGTTTATTTATACCATAAATAATTGCTAACTTATCAATGTATCATGATTATAACTGAATCAAATAAGCTTAAATTACCCAGAATCCAGAGGTTTATTATTTAAAAAAGAAAAAAAAAATTATTTCGGCGAACCTGCTAACCCACATAAAAGAATAAAAAAACAATTCGCCACCCAACACGCCGCCGCACGCGATAGACAATTTAACTGGCGCCACGGGTTCTGCTTTCTGCGCGCCACCATAGACGGATTTTAAAAACACATTAAGTTGTGTCATTTACGAGTAAAGTTATTCCATAACTTCTGTATTCTTTGAGTAAACACTGTATAATTTAGTTTCTGGAAATAAATTCCACTGGGGCGGACACAAAAGACTCACTAAGGAAAACTAAATTATATTTCAAATGTAAACAGTGGTAAAAATAAAATAAAACCATAATACAATTCTTTGTTAAATTACTTTTGAAGGGGAATCGATCATTTTAATAATTTACTTTTATTTCCTTTTATTCCGAAATTAATTGTGAATTTAAGTGCTACCTGCCGCATAAGCGACACAGACGGCATAATGGGCGGCCTATTTTGTATAAACCATTTTTTTTTTCTTTTCTGCGCTTTTTATATATTTTTCAACTTTTTTCAAATTTAAATGGGGAGCGTGTCGATTCATATGATCTCTGTATTTTTCTTTTATAAACTGGAGATTTTGCATTTCTTTTTTTTTTTCTTTTAAGAGCAGGACGCGGGGAAAATTTCATTGAAAGCCACCTGCAAAGAGTAACGTAGCGTGATATTTTTGACTGGGGGGGAGACTGGGCGATTGGCGTTTTAACTTGGAAAAAGTTTTCGTATTATAAGTGAACGTTATAGTTGAATTCGCACTTTCAATGAGTTTTATTTCCTTGGTGAGTGAAATAAAATAATTTTACATAAAAAAAAAAATATAAAAAAAATCTCCGACCGTCCAAACTGTTACCTTACACCTTTCTGGTAGGTCGGACGGTCTGGGTTTCAACATAAAAATGCATATACAATTACAATAATTTTACATAAAAAGAGTGAATGAAATGCACTATTTTTTAAATTATGTTATCGATGTAAGATAAATGCATACAAAATATAACATTTTAAATGTTTTCTCATTTCTAAATTAGTTGAGCTTCTTCAACCATCTCATTAAATATAAAGCCATGGTCGCTCATAGGGTAGGACACTGTCCCCCCTTGAATATCCAAGATAATAAAAGCGATCATCAAGTTAGACGATGTTGTACATTTTATTCGAGTCAACCCCCCCCCCCCCCCACGCACACACACACACAAACACACACGGAAAACTTTTCACTTTCGCCCATTGCACTGAAAATCAGTGAGAAATCGGGAACATAGTTGAAAATCACTATAGACAACAATGTCCTTAAACAATAGGGAGACTTGAGACACTTGTATATTATTTATTTACAAATACTGTATGAAAACTTAAACAAATCTTATTACAATATTCTAAGAATCCGCTAGAAAATTGTCAACCACTTTTATCTAACTGAGATTATTGTTGTAACACAGGATTTTTGAAGGGAAATCAAATTTATTCTTTCTAAAACTCCCAAATACGCAAAAAGATGCTTCCCCCAAATTGATGCCGATATAAAGAGCTAAGTCTACTTTGCAAACTACTTATGTTTAATAGTAGTCATTATTAGTATATTTCTTCGTCTTGATATTGTTTAAAATTAGATAAATGCCAGTTTATTTCTGAAAAAAATGGCTCAAATTCTTTAGCATTACAAATAATGATTATTTTCTGCGAATATTAATTAATAGAATCACATTTGACCCAAAATAAAGGATCCATTAGCCTTGCCCGAGAAATGTTCTTTCATCCAATTATTGACTATTTACAAAGGGCTGAAAATAGGAGAAGCAATAACCACGTCTTGCTGAAGGCTAGCTTACATGTTAGTTAATCAGCTAGAGAGGAGTTTAACAGTTGGGTTAGTTTTATATTATGCTTATCCTTATAGACCGCGAAGTTTGAATGATTTCAGTTTCTAAAACATTAAAATATGCGTTTTACTGGAGAAAAATACTTAAAAGTGTCACTTTAAGCAAGTAAAATATAAAAAATTTCTAAATAATACGTATATATTCGCAAAGTTATTTAAAAAATCATAATTATAATAAATAGAAGTATGTTTAAATAATTCTTTAAACTGGGCTTTAAACAGGGGAGGATCAGCTTTTTGACCTCAATGAACGCTACGTCACTGTCTCATGGGTTGAGGATTCTGTTATCTACCCTTTTGTGGTAGAACATGCTAGATCTTATAAATTATATCTAAAATTATACTTGAACCCTATTATTATACTTGAAGTTTGTCACTTTTTTTTTGAAATCCTATAAATCATATTCGGTCCCGATTGAATTGGTTTTGCTTCCTTGTTTTTTTACAAATCACATTACTATTAAAAATTAATATTTCGATTTAATGTTTCGAAAGAACTTAATGTTTCGATTATTCATTCAATATTGAAATGAAATTTGCATAGCCACGTTTTAAACGAACACGATGCTATCACAGCAAGGTTTCATCGGATCCAAGATATTTTTAGAGCAATACTCATACTTCTAATTAAATGGAAAATTAAAAAAAAGCAGAACGATATCTTTAAAATCGTGAAGTTAGGTAACCGAAACATTTAATCCACTTCGCTTGCTGAACAGTTTTTTTTTTTTAATCTCGATAAATACATGAAATATCGTCGGCTAGAAATAAATCTGATTAAGACGCCGAAATTTTGAAGTATTTTCATTTTTAAACGTTCAACATTTTTAAACCGCAGTAAACTTCTGAAATGTTCGAGACTTCAGCGGTGCCGGATTACCAAATTTTCTGGAATATCGAAAGCCAAACTAAATAAAAGGGGGTAAAAAAATTTGAAACAAAGTAAGGAAAAAATAAATGTGATATTTATTTGTCTAAAATGTTACTAAGGCGGGATTACACCGTACAGTGAAAAAACTATCATAATAAATATGACATTTTGTGCACTTTTAAATAATGCACATTGTTTTTGAAAATCTTTTAAACCTTTTCTGATTAAATTTTAATTACGAATTTAATCTTTGATGCAAATTTGGATTCTCCCAGTTTATCTTTTTTAAAGACTTCTAAAGGCATTCGCCTGACCAAAGAGCCATTTTCCTTTTATGTTCCCACGCACATTTCACATCTGCAGGATGAGCCCACAGCTGCAAAAGAGAACAGCGGTCAGCGTCCCAACCCCTCTTAAAACACGTGCAAAGATTTTACATGCTTAACCCATAACGGTCAACAATCCTTTGCAGCCACAGACTTTGTTTCCCACAGAAACCTAAAACTGGAATTCTACGCCTCGCACGATAACATGGGCAGTCTGATGAAGATGGCAATTTTCACTGTCAACTTCTGAAAATAATGGAAAAAAGTTACTCCGTCCTCAACAGGTCAGCTGGAAAAAATTCACAGATGCACATGCTACTTCGAGAGGGAAATAAACATATTTTTCCCTTTGAATTTATCATGATAACAGGCTATGTCCAATGAAAACTACTATAAGTCCAGGAGTAGCCAATTACGAGTGTTCCTGAAACAGCGCCATTACTAGCACAGCAAAAAAGAAAAAAAAAAGAAAGAGACTCTGGAGAGAGATCACTATGCTCACTTGTCTTATCGTGATTATGATTAAAAGAAAAAATCTTGGTCTAACAGACGTCAGTACCATGGCTCCATCCTAGAGCTAAATTGTTCAGGACAAAAGTCCTAAAATTTTATGGAGCTCATGTACAGGCTTCTGAAACTTACAATGGTCAGTTTTAATTTTCAAGACTCGATGGTCGCCTTGTTCTTGTCAGCTGCGAACCCTGAGCTCGGCTATGATTTATATGCCAATGATTTATATGCTATGGCTTATGATTTATATGAAATTCCTATAGCTTATGCTTTATATGGCTTATGATTTATACGATGATTTATATGCTATGACTTATAAGCCGTAGACGCACCATAATGCCCGGCCCATAAAGGCCCATTGATGTTTGATTCACTAATGAACAGCTGATAGCAATATGCAATCCAGAAACTCTCACGAGGAGCTACTTATGCCCCATGATGGATATCCTGACTTATGAAGAAGTGAAATTCAACGATTGCAGCCCTATTAGCGATGAACGCCCTTCGAGGCAGATATAACTCTTCACATACCCTAGAATAAGAACTTTACAGTTTCTGATGCTTCAAATTTGTGCTGGATCCAAACAAGCCCAGACCTTGACCTCAAGTACATCATGTATGTAAGTTTAATGCATATTTACTTTATCTGTTGATACGAACTCACAAGGTTTTTAACTACATTAGATGAAAATTTCAAATATATACATGTCTTTGAAGCATACACTTGGTGATGATTAATCTCAAAGAATAAAAATTAGAATTAATTATAACGCTCTGTTAAGAGTTATGTATGGAATTTTAAAGTAAGCCTTAAAGCCACCTCGGAAATACATTGGAAGAATATATATATACCTTTACTATATTTGTTATAGAATACTTTCAATGAGAAACAAAATGAAATCCATTGTTACTTTCCTTATATACATAATGTATAAGGAAAGTATTGTGACGGGGTCGAAAATTCAAATTCGAGTTTTCGACGAAAGAGCACAGCACATTTCAAGAATCCCTGTGTCGCATGGTAAACCCATGAGCCAATATTTTCGGGAATGCGACCTAGAGTCTTCTTATTTATTTTTGGGGGTCAGCCTTTTCGTTCGGCCATCTGCACTCGAAATAGAAAACCAGGATGCCGAAGTTTCTTTAGATCTCGGATTCGAACCGAAAGGGTGTAATGTGCGTCCTTTTCGGATGGGTCATAGGGATTGCGGCCTGCTTTGAATTAGTGCCCGAAAGAAGATCAGTTTCGCAGGGGCTGGAGAAGGGCTCTTACCGGGCGTGTCCTAAAAAGGAAGTTACCTTAGGACACCCTGATCACGAATCAAACATTTTTGAAGTGATGTGTGTGTGTGTGTGAAAGTATGTGTGTGTGTGTGTCAGTGAGTCTGTGGAGACGATAACTGACGAACGAATGGACCGATTCGAACAAAATTTGGTACAAAAATCACAATCCGTAAACACTGGAAGCTTATTGTTTTTATACGCAATCGAATGTTCAGAACCCCCCCTAAATTTTCGAATAAAATTTTGAAAAAATCGTTATACAATCAAAACCACTAATAAAGCTACGCAAATAGACATTTCTTATGTAATTTTTCATTAGAAAACGATTGACATAAATTTTAGAACGCTAACATAAACCGTTCTCGAGATATTGCACATTTTTCAAAAAAAATATTAAAAAGTCATATAAAATGAAAAAAAAATATTTCCTATTGAGAAACATGTTCAATTTTCATATGCAATACCATGCGATAAATTGGGTGACATCATTCTCGTGAATCTAGCTCGTTCCATTCATGAAAAAAGATACTTTGAGTAATACTTTTGTATTTGAACGCCAATACTCATTTATCTGCTGTAAGAACAACTTATTTCTTCGTCCATAACGCTTGGCGAGATTTTGGCGACGAATTTGGCGGAATGTCGCCAACTTGGCGACTTTTTGAAATGTTGCCGAATTAACGAAAATTTCGCCAAATGGATAAAAATGACGCTAAATCAATGAAAATAAAGACTAATTGTCGAAAGTTCAATATCTTGGAAAGAATATTAGTATCTACTATAAGAAAAACCTATTTTTTTTACTGTAAAAGTAGTAAATGCATTACATTATATAAGGAAAGTCATGTGTTGCCCACATCAGATTTTTTTTAACTGTAAAAGTAGTAAATTCATGGCATTATATATGGAAAATCATGTGATGCCCACATCAGTAATGTGCTGCCCACAGTGTAATGGTGTTGGTCTTATTATTTTCATCGTCAAAAATTACATATAAAACAAACATTTAATAAATTTGAGCACCAGGCTATTTTGCAAAAAAAAAAAAAAAATGCAGGTTCTTTTTTTTTTTCCAAATCTTATCAGAACCAGGCTAGCCTACAGATGATTTATACATGAAATTTTGTGAAATTTGGTCTATTAGTCTTTCAGCTAGAGTGAGTACAGGCAATTTTTGCGGGCCATTTCACAAAACAAGGCAGGGTTTTTTATCCTGAATCGTACCATAATCTAATGAGCACCAGGATCACCCACAGGGGACTTACCTACCCAATTTTATGAAATTTGGTCCATTCGTTTTTAGTTAGAAAGAATACATACATTGCACAGACGTCATTGCACAGACACACACACAGACGTCACGCTAAAAATGTTTTTCCATATTCTAGAGGTCCCGAAACGTGTAGATCAGTCACAAATTCGAGTTTCGATTTTCGGCATGATTCCAATATTTCCCGTATACATTACCATGTATTGCAAGGAAAGTAAAAAATTGAGCTCCAGATGGCTCAGAGACGATTCTACAGGTGGAAACCCTCACCCATCCCACTGCTATAATAAGCAGTAAAGAAATCTTCAGATTTTGGAATGGTGATGTCACTCAATAGGTGGAAAAGCTGCAATTCTATAATTCTGTCCTCAGCGCAGCCAAATGTATATTCCGCATCCCCTCAAAGGTTAAAGTCATAAAAGTGTCACAAGTCATAAAAGTGTCACGAGTCTCCGGTGAGCAAAGTCATTCCGAAAAAGAGGGAGAGGAAGGAATACGGAGAAGAGGGTGTCCATATGAATCCCCCATGAACATGAAGTAACAAATTATTTAATAGAAATATTACGTGGGCAGTACTATCGAGGTGAAATATAGGTACTACCTTATAGCTCTGGTCGAAGGGCAGTACAAGACTTCAAATACAAGCTCAAATTATTTTTACTTTCTCAGTATGCTGTGTAATATAATATAGAAAAAGTATTGTTTTCACGAAGATTTTCGAATCCGAGATTTTGATGCCAATACATGGTTTAGCACCTCCTGAACCCTTTTCGCTTATTTTTTGGAGTGCTGTCCGTCTGATGTCCGTGGTCGATTTCTTGTGTGCACTATAGCTGCCACACACATTATTGAATTTTCACGAAATTTTATATACAGCCTTATTATAAAAAAATATTGAACTGGATAGAATTTTTATAAATTCGAGCAAAAACTTCGAAATGTTATATCTTTTTAGCATGGCAGCATAGGACGACACAATTTGACATTATTTTGCTTAAAAGGGGTTAGTTATAATTCTATGATAACGAGACTTCATATTTTCAATCATTGTTGTGAAAAATAACTGTGATACAATTTGTATGTTCGTGACGTCATAACATCCTTGGGAGGGGGGGGATTCCCCCCCCCCCAGGAGAGTACATTGTCAAGTGGAGTAGCAATCGAAAGATTTTTGAAATCCTTGAATGAGATGGGTATAACACGCTATAATTGCAATCGTTTGGACCCACAATACTGATTTTTCCAAATTTTACGGGTAAAATAAAAAAAAAATAAATAAATCCTACAAGCTATTTAAAAATGGATTCTGGTATGAGAAAGTCTAGCAGAGCCACACTCCAGTTTAACTGTATCCCATATTTATTTAAGACAGCAATTCCCAACCTATTTTATTTATAGGAACTCATATTGCTGTTGTTGAGACCCAGACCGTCCGACCTACCAGAAAGGTGTAAGGTAACCGTTGGGATGGCCGGGAAGTGCCACCCAATTTAGACCGGAACCCAGTGAGGGAGGCATCCACAGGAACCGTACCCTCCTTCCCCTACCACCAACCTCTCGACGGACTTACGGACCCACATGTTTAACGTGATCGTGCTCCGCATGAACACGGCGTCAGTTGTGGAAGCGTGCAAATCCAGCGCACAAACTACCGGGCTACCGCGCCCGAAATGTGCCAACAGCACGCGGTGTTCCCAGGTGGTCACCCACCCAAGTACTAACCGCGCCCGATGCTGTTTGACTTCGGTGATCTAACGAGAACCGGTGTTTTCAGCACGGTAGGGCCGTTGGCTCCGGAACTCATGTTGCGTCAAATCTCAGGCAACTTCTACCCGGCTGACCCTATATTAGATCAACAAAGGTCATTATAAAATAGACTTAAAACCCAGTAAAACTGATAAATAGTATTCGTAATAAGATGCACTGAACTGATTGACTGATTGGTTGACCTATTAAAAGTATCGGTTCACTACAGCTTGAACCTTTCGTTGGGTGTTATTCGATCTGCCTCCGCCTTGAGACCAAGAGAAAAATCTAATATTTCGAAATTTTGAATGAGGGGAACTATATAAAGAACTTACACATTTGCCTCTCAGAAATTATAAAATCCCGATTTGGCATCCTTTCGCTGCCAATTGGTAAAATTAAACCATTACATCATTTCGAAACACGCCAAAATAAAATTCAATTTACTTTCCCATTTAACATGTTAACAGAATTATAAAATAGGCGCAATTTTTATACTTATATAGGAAACAGTTTTTGATATTCAGTAAATCTATCATGAGTGTGTATGTGTAACATTGAATGACCAGTAGTCACTTCGAAAGCGCGAAGCAAGGATGAAAATAACTAGTAAAGTAATAAAATGACAAGTTTCATTCAAACTGCTTTTTAAGCATGGTTCTTAAACAGTAAATTATTAAGTTAAAACAAATTTAAGATAGTTTTTTCATATTACGAAGTTGCTAACAAAAATACAAGTAACATTTTACTGTTAGGTAATGTCGCATGGTAAACCCATGAGCCAATATTTTCGGGAATGCGACCTAGAGTCTTCTTATTTATTTTGGGGGGTCAGCCTTTTCGTTCGGCCATCTGCACTCGAAATAGAAAGCCAGGATGTCGAAGCTGCTTTGGATCTCGGATTCGAACCGAAAGGGTGTAATGTGCGTCCTTTTCGGATGGGTCATAGGGATTGCGGCCTGCTTTGAATTAGTGCCCGAAAGAAGATCAGTTTCGCAGGGGCTGGAGAAGGGGCTTTTTGTTTCTGGAAGGCCTAAAGCCTATGGCGATGCTTTGGGGTCAAGGGGTTAAGACCCTGAATCCAATGGGATGTTTGTATGCGCCTCAGGGGCGTGTTTTAAAATCTTGGAGAGAGAGAGTTTGAGAATTTAAAAAAAAGGAGCGAAGAGAAGGTTTTGTGTTGTGAGCGAGAAAAGTCATACTTCCCAGCATTGTCCTCAACCATGAGAGGCTGTTCATTCAGCGAATGCTCGGTGAGTTCCACATTTAAGGGCCTGTGCCTGATTTGTATCTTTTACTTCTCTCTCCGGGTTAAGGATATTTAAATATTTCACAGGGATTTTTGTTACATTTAATTTTTAATTACCATCTTTTCACATGTCTATGAGACTACATATACTTTTGTATTTGTTTAATTGCTTATCTAAAATTGGTAGTTATCCCATTTGGAATATGGGAAGTTGTCTTTTAAATATTTTAAATCAAATTCTTGTAAATATTTATAGAGTGTAAATAAATTAATGTTTGTGTTTATACTCACGGCCTTATTCTTTTTCGCGCTCTTACCGGGCGTGTCCTAAAAAGGAAGTTACCTTAGGACAGGTAATACTTCTACAATTGAAAATAATACGAGTCTCAACAGAATAACAATGATTTTGATCATTTCCTAATGATCGCTGCTTCTGGGGCACCCAAAACGTGTCAACTGTTTCTGATGAAAAATAAAAATTCTGATTTTCAACTCTAGTTTTCATGTTTTACACCGTATATGGTAGAGAAAGTATAGTAAAGACTGTGGATCCGAAAACTAGCTTTTTCCAAACTAAAAATTTAATCTGGGACGTCTTATAAAGCCCTTGGAACATTCCGACGAACACCTGCAAAGATTAAACTTTGCAGGCTTATTGTACCAATCGCGGAACATAACTTGAGACAATTTTCAATGAACACAACTATTTTCGCAAAACGCCATCATATATGATTAAGTAAAATAGAACTTTAAAATCGCAAGGACCCGCTAGAAAGAGTTGTTCCCAAAAATAATAAGGACCTCATTTTAGGGAACGCTTCTTCCTGGTAGGTTCTATTAGTGATTTTGAACTTGGCCTTTGAAGCTTTGTAACCCAAGCTAAATTGAATACGAATTTTATGCCGCCTACGTAAAAGGGCCGAAATTGTCAGAACTCATAGAAACTGCGGCAAATAGCAATTTATAATAGAAATTGGGGAAATAGCAAAAGTGCGGCAGATAGCAATTTATTGCAGTTAAATGCCATTGCAGTTAACGATTATTACATGCTGATGAGAGCATAACACGCGTGAAAACGGCCTACGTATCTGCAGTGAGAGTGCCTTTTTTAAAGTAGAACTTATTAAAAGATTAGAGCAACTTAATTTTTTAGGGGTTAGTTTCTCTATCTTTGACAGGTTTAAATACTAGTGTAATCGTGCAACGATAAATTCTTTTACATATTTTTTATTTTTATTTTTTAAATAAAGTGGTCTCTGGACGCCTTCGCTTTGGATGAGGACCCCGAGGCTGGAAATTTCATTCGCATCTCGGTAAATCCGTCACTACGTCCATTCCTCTTTCTTTGCTCTCTCTTCTCGAGAATTTACGTGTTTCTGATTTATAGCTTCCCCCTCTAACGTGCCGCAAACTATTCATTCCCAGTAGTGATTGCCGCAGCGATGATTTTCAGCTCTCCTGGGAAGTAAGTAAACAGTTGATGATATGTGAGAGGGGGGATACTCAAGAGAGTCGCAAGGACTCTCCTGATTTCACCAAATGTACAGTTAGTTGCTTCAATGATGGCATCTTAAATAAATATCGTGAGTCTCCACTCGACTTCTTATGCATTCATATTTCATTTAGTTCCACTTGTATCAAAATTATTTTTAGAAAGAAAAACAATATATCTTTTCAGATTTCGTACTTCAGTTATTATTTCAAAAAATTTCGTAATAATAATCTGTCTCCTCTTGGAAGCTAAGCGTTCAAATTAGTTTAGCAATAACCCAAGCCCCAAGCCAACGACTGTACCGTGCTGAAAACACCGGTTCCCGTTAGATCACCGAAGTTAAGCAGCATCGGGAGCGGTTAGTACTTGGATGGGTGACCTCCTGGGAACATCGCGTACTGTTGGCTCATTTCAGTCGACGTGGTGGCCGAACAGTCAAGGTGAGCGTTTCCAGCGATTGATCGGCCGCCACGTTGTGGGTTCGAGTCCCACGTAAGACATGGATGTTTGTGTTGTTGGGCGCAATGTGTTCCCACCCCCACTGGTGCGCTGGGGCAACGTCTTTGACGGCTAAGAGGTTCACTGTTCTGGCCGAAGTATAGGCGAAGATGAAAATGTCAATGCCTGGTCATTGGGGGAAAAAAATAACCCAAGCCCCTTAATAATGATAATTTAGTGTTTAGCCCCGTGGTCCTTTGTAAGTAACCTCCCCCCCCCCTCCAAACTACGTTTTCCTTTATCTCAGCCCCTATTGATCTGACTAATATTCTATTTTCATAGACATACTCAGATCCCTTTTCTTCACCCTGCTCGCAGGCTCGCTCATGGTTTTTGATGGCTAATACCCTCTCTCGCACGCAGTTTTGATTTAATGTGCTACCTAAGCGGGTGCTTATTTCTTTCCCTATAATACAGGGAAATGTATAGGGAAAGTATTGGAAGCATGTCGAAAATCACGACTCGAATTTTAAACATATCTACACGTTTAAAGCTCTCTAGAATATGGGAAAACCATTTTCAGCGTAGCGTCTGTGTGTGTGTGTGTGTGCGTGCGTGTGCAACGTATGTATCAATTTCAGCTCAAAAACTATTGGACGAAATTTGGGAGGCAAGTCAATTGTGGGCGACCCTGGTGCTGATTAAATTTAGGCCCAATTCGGAAAAGGAGAACTTGGGGGACCGTATGATGCCATACTATTGGTGGCATTTTAATGTATAAGTTTCATTTTGTGTACGATGACATCACATTGATGTGTCATATAATTTTACATTGCCGTTTATTGTACGCTTTTCATTCATCCTTTTCATTTTTATGAAACCAATTAATAAAAAGATTCAATATTGTTTGAAGTAAATATGAAATGATAAAAATCGAACCCAAAGTGCCGCTGACAGAATTTTTAGGGCCCTATGCGCGCTCCCCTTTCTAACCCTTATTTTACAAGTTAACAACCAGTTTCATAAGCTGTGCAGCAGGATTCCCAAACCTCCCGAGTCTCTATACAATGCAACCGTTTGCTTCCACACACACACACACGCTGTTGGCGGCCCTGGAAACCCATAATATACCATGAAAAGAAACAACTGATTGAAGACACCTACCACAATCTCCAAGTCTTAGAGCTTCAGTTAGGTGTTGAACACAATTAGTAATAAATGAAGTCTCTAGATTATGGTCCACATTGTATAGCTTAGTAGCGCATTGGCACAGTGCCGCCAACGGATTAAAATGAACATGGAGGTAAATGCAGATAAAATTTGATATTAAGAAAACGCCAATATTGTTTCAGACAATCATTCAGGTGGCGCTAGGATAATATAAGTAGTCCTGTATTGTATTCATTTCTATGACGAAAAGTCTGAATTATTTATTTTAACTGTCCATTTTGTAAAAATAAATTATGAGCGCAATTCAAAGTAGAAATTAAACAATAAAAAATATTCCTGAGTATTCAAAATTACTTTACCTTTCGAGTTATTTTTATTTCCCTATATTCGGTACTCTATCCTACAACTATGAAAAGTACTGAATTACACTCACAATTAATTAGGTACCCTTAATTTAAAAATAATCAAAAATGCATATACTAAATACTACGTCTTTCTGTTGTGTCAACTAATGATAGCAGCTACTTTACTAAGACCAGCGACACCTGACCTAGATACGTATAATTCTCAAAGCATTATGGCATTTTCAAACGTTTCATCCATAGGAGTTTTTTCTCCTTCTTTCTAACTCCATGGTTTAGAGACTTTTTTAAGTAGCAAAAGATTAAATCGAAAGTATACAGTAAATCACATTTATTACATACAGCATTTACTGAGCTGTCCCAAGTTACATCAGCAGTCCCAAGGTTTCCCACTACCATGTGTCCCGAGGTAGCCTAACAGGAGAGATTCTTCCGCTTTTAGACTTAACTTTACAATGATCCATTTACATCTAATTTCACAATCCACGCTTGTTTTTCAGATATGTAGTTTTATTTAAATAAATTAAATTGTCCCACTGTTAATGTCTACAATATTTACATAAACATTTTTTTATGTTATAATAAGCTAAAATAGTTTGATAAATTATTGCCTCATTGCAGTACAGGTTTCAAAGCACAGCATCCAATACACAGGAGGGCCATCTTGTAATAACAAGATTTTAAAATCAAACCTTATTTTAAAATTAAAAGTGTCCCATGTTGGGCTGTATCCTAAGGTGACTGACTCATTCTCCCCTTAAAATTATTTACTGATATTTTTTTTATAAAAACTAGAATATTAATTTTTAAATATATAAATAAATAAAATGGTACGAGTATACACGTTTACCTCTTTTTGGTGATGCAAATGGTCTGTCTCTTTTCTTGTAAGGATATGGCATTTCTCTGAAACGTGTCGAAATACTTACTTTTCGCTTCCAATGCAGGTACAGTCAATCGCCCTATAACGCGATTCATTCGTACAGCGTTATATGAAAACCGCGTTATAAGAAACTCAGATGAGTGCAAATCAGATTAATTCGTACCCTGTTATATGGAAACCACATGCCGTGTTGTTTGGAAACCACATTATAAGAAACTCAGAATTAATCGAAACAGAACAATTCGTACCGCGTTATATGGAAACCGCATTAAGTGAAACTCAGAATATATGAATCAGGCTGATTCGTTCGGCCTACGTTATATAAAACTGCATTTTTAGAGCACCCTGTTCTGGTGAATACGGTTATAAAATATAAGTTTATAGATGCAAAAGGTAATGAATGTATGTTTACATATTTCGAATTATTTTTATTGAATTTGAGACTTCATATGCGAAAATTAGAAAAACAATGTGAAATATACACTTAATAACTTTTTCCAACAAAAATCCTATTAACATTCATCCTCGCTGTCAAATATGAGTGGCCGAAGTCTTTTTCTTTGAATGTCCTCTTCACTTTGCATATCTTCATTTTTGTTTTCAAATTTAGTTTTATTTTGTAACTATACCGAAATATCTCTATAAGGAGCTGAGCAATTTTTTAATTCTATCTTAAACTTTGCACTTCGCACTGTTGAAGGATCATTTTCAATAAAGTCATTTTCTAATGGTTTACCCAAATCCAGTCCCCCTTTTCACATAATTCAAATTGAAATTTGAAGCCCATTCTTTACCCATATTTTCGTCCACCAATGCATTTGAGATGAATGTATTAATTTTTTTACAGGCGATTTCCCTGATAACTGAAATCGAAAAATGATAATGTACTTGGTGAAAAAACACTGGAATTCTCCATTAATTTCAACCGTAAAATTGCAATAGAAAAATTCACGCTATAGGGAGACTGCTTAAACTAATTAAGTTGTACTAGCCGAATACCCGTTGAAAAGCTACGGTCTCGCAATAAGCAACCCCTGAATAATGTAAATTTTTTAATAATTCGAGTTTCACAGCACAGGTTTCGACAAATCGAATCACAGCACATTTATTCGACAAATCGAAAATTTTGGTGGGAGGAACCCCCCTAAAGAAGAAAATATTGGGAAACTTAATTTGCGCATTTTTTCCTTTCGAATTACCTACCCGTACACCAACCACATTAAAGTCTATCTCATTCCGATGCACCCCTATTTTATTATTTCTCCTTTCGAACTTTTTTTCTATGAAGCACACCCATAAATGAACATTTGAGAAAAACTCTGTTTGTCTTGAGTTTTTTATCAGATGATTGGCCCATATACCAAATATCAAGCCTCTGTCACATTTAAAAGGAAGCGTGCCTCATTTATTCGGAAAATCGAACATATTTGTGTGCGGCACCCCTTAAAGTAGCAAATATTGAAAATCTGAAATTTCACACTTTCTTAATTTCAAACTCTACCCGTACACCAAAAGTCTCTATCCTATCGAGAAGCATGTTTTTTTCTATCACTTCACCTTTCGAACGTTGTTCTGTGTAGCACCCCGTTAATAAACATTTTTGTCAAACCGTATTCATCTTTGGTTTTTTTGTCAAATGGTTAGCCCATATACTAAATTTCAAGCCTCTATCACGTTTTTCATTTATTCGGCAAATCGAATATTTTAGTGAGCGGCACCCCCTACAATAGCAAATGTTGGAAAACTGAAATTGCACACTTTCTTCCTTTCCAACTTTTTACCCGTACACCAAATTTGAAGTCTCTATCTCATCGCGAAGCATGCTTTTCCAGCATTTCACCTTTCGAATGCTTTTGTGTGGAGTACCCACCCCCTTAAATATACATTTTTGAAAAACTCTATTCCTTTTGTGATTTCTATCAGATGATTCGCCCATATACCAAATATCGGGCCTCTATCACGTTTTAAAAGGGGCGTTTCTCTTTTCTTCCGAAAATCGAACATTTTGGTGTGCGGCACCCCGTAAAGTAGTAAATATTGGTAAACTGAAATCGTACACATTCTTCCTTCCAAACTGTCTACCCTTCCACCAAATTTGATATTTATCTCATCCCGAAGCATAGTTCTTTATCAATTCAGTTTTTCAAACGTTTTTCTCTGGAGCACACCCTCTTAAACGAATATTTTTTAAAACTATATTCGTCTTGGGTGTTTTCGTCAAATGATTAGCCCATACACCAAATTTCAGGCCCCTATCAAATTTTAAAAGCGTCTTTTCTCATTTATTCTATAAATCGAACATTTTGATGAGCGGCATCTCCTTAAGTAGAAAATATTGAAAATCTGAAATTGCACACTTTCTTCCTTTCGAACGTTTTTCTCTGGAGCACCCCTTAAACGAACATTTTTGAAAATTATATTCGTCTTGGGTGTTTTCGTCAAATAATTAGTCCATACACCAAATTTCAGGCCTCTATCAAATTTTAAAGGCGTCTTTTCTCATTTATTCGATAAATCGAACATTTTGGTATGCGGCATCCCCTTAAGTAGAAAATATTGGAAATCTGAAATTGCACACTTTCTTCCTTTCCAACTTTTTACCCGTACACCAAATTTGAAGTCTCTATCTCATCGCGAAGCATGCTTTTCTAGCATTTCACCTTTCGAATGCTTTTGTGTGGAGTACCCACCCCCTTAAATATACATTTTTTGAAAACTCTATTCTTTTTCTGATTTCTATCAGATGATTCGCCCATATACCAAATATCGAGCCTCTATCACGTTTTAAAAGGTGCGATTCTCCTTTATTCCGAAAATCAAACATTTTGATGTGCGGCACCCCCTAAAGTAGAAAATATTGATAAACTGAAATTGTACACATTCTTCCTTTCAAACTATCTACCCTTGCACTAAATTTGATACCTCTATCTCATTCCGAAGCATGGCTATTTATCAATTCCCTTTCCGAACGTTTTACTCTGGAGCACCTTAAACGAACATTTTTGAAAAACTGTATTCTTCTTGGGTGTTTTCGTCAAATGATTAGCTCATATACCAAATTTCAAGCCTCTATCAAATTTTAAAGGAGTCTTTTTCTCATTTATTCGGTAAATTGAACAATTTGGTGTACGGTACCCCCTTAAGTAAAAAATATTGGAAATCTGAAATTGCACACTTTCTTCCTCTTTTTGCGATTTCTACCAGATAATTCGTCCTTATACCAAATATCAAGCCTCTATCACGTTTTAAAAGTTGCGTTTCTCCTTTAACTCGAAAATCGAACATTTTGGTGTGCGGCATCCCTAAAGAAGAAAATATTGGTAAATTGAAATTGTACACTTTCTTCTATCCAAACTATCTACCCTTGATCCTTGCACCAAATTTGATATCTCTAGCTCATTCCGAAGCATGGTTTTTTATCAATTGACTTTTCAAACGTTTTTAGCGTTTTAAAATTTATGTCAATCGTTTTCTAATGAAAAATTACATAAGAAATGTCTATTTGCGTAACTTTATTAGTAGTTTTGATTTTTTGACGATTTTTTCAAAATTTCACTCGAAAATTTAGAGGGGTTCTGAACATTCGATTGCGTATAAAAACAATAGGCTTCCAGTGTTTTTGTACCAAATTTCGTTCGAATCGGTCCATTCGTTCGTCAGTTATCGTCTCCACAGACTCACACACACCACACACACACACACACACACACACAGACAGACATATCTTCAAAAATGTTCGATTCGTGATCAGGGATGATTGAAACGTGCTCTCCCGTCGAAAACTCGACCCCGTCACAATACTTTCCATATACATTATGTATATAAGTAAAAATGTAGAATGGGTAGAAATTTGCAATTTGGTTTATAGTGATGTATCTATCATATGAATAATTGTACCGTGGAGTTAGAAAGAAGGAGATAAAACTCCTATGGATGAAATGCTCGAAAATGTCTTAATGGTTTAAGCGTTATATCTAGGTGTCGCTAGTGTTAGTAAAGTATCTGCTACTGTTAGTTGACACAACAGAAAGGTGTCGTATTTAATATATATATTACTTTCCTTATATACATAATGTATAAGGAAAATATTGTGACGGGTCGAAAATTCGAATTCGAGTTTTCGACGGGAGAGCACGTTTCAAGCATCCCTGATCACGAATCAAACATTTTTAAGTGATGTCTGTGTGTGTGTGTGTGTGTGAAAGTATGTGTGTGTGTCAGTGAGTCTGTGGAGACGATAACTGACGAACGAATGGACCGATTCGAACCAAATTTGGTACAAAAATCACAATCCGTAAACACTGGAAGCCTATTGTTTTTATACGCAACCCAATGTTCAGACCCCCCCCCCCCTAAATTTTCGAATGAAATTTTGAAAAAATCGTCAAAAAATCAAAGCCACTAAATAAAGTTACGCAAATAGACATTTCTTATGCAATTTTTTAATAGAAAACGATTGACATAAATTTTAGAACGCTAACATGAACCGTTCTCGAGATATTGCACATTTTTCAAAAAAATTATCAAAAAGTCATATCAAATAGAAAAAAAAATATTTCCTATTGAGAAACATGTACACTTTTCATATGTAATATCATGCGATAAATTGTGGGACATCATTCTCGTGGATCTAGCTCGTTCCATTCATGAAAAAAGATACTTTGAGTAATACTTTTGGATTGGAACGCCGATAGTCTATCGGCTGTAAGAATAACTTATTTCTTCGTCCATAACGCTTGGCGAGATTTTGGCGACGAAATTGGCGGAATGTCGCCAACTTGGCGATTTTTTGAAATGTTGCAAATTTAAAGAAAATCTCGCCAAATGGATAAAAATGACGCTAAATCAATGAAAATGACGACTAATTGTGGAAAATTCAATATCTTGAAAAGAATGTTAGTATCTACTATAAGAAAAACCTATTTGTTTTACTGTATAAGTACATTCATTACATTATATAAGGAAAGTCATGTGTTGCCACATCAGATTTTTTTAATTATTTTTAAATTAAGAGTTCTCTAATTATGAGTATAATTAACCAATATTTTTTCATAGTTGTAGGATAGAGTATAGAACATTTGAAGATAAAAATAAATTTAAAGGTAAAATAATTTTGAATATGTGGGAATATTCTTTATTATTTCAGGTCTACTTTGCATTGCGCTAATAATTTATTTTTACAAAATTGACAGTTTAAATAAATATTTTAGGCCTTTCGCCACAGAAATGCATGCAATCAATGCAGGACTACTTATCTTACCACAGCGCCACCCGAATGATTGTCTCAATGGCGTTTTCTTAATAAGAAGTTTCAACTCCTTACTTACTCTATGCATTGTACAGGAGTTAAATAAAAATGTGTGCAACACTAAGCTTCACTACCCTATCTTTTTACTTTCCTTATATACATAATGTATAAGGAAAATATTGTGATGGGGTCAAAAATTCGAATTCGAGTTTTCGACGGGAAAGCACGTTTCAAGTATCCCTGATCACGATTCAAACATTTTTGAAGTGATGTCTGTGTGTGTGTGTGCGTGTGTGTGTCAGTGAGTCTGTGCAGACGATAACTGACGAACGAATGGACTGATTCGAACAAAATTTGGTACAAAAATCACAATCCGTAAACACTGGAAGCCTATTGTTTTCAAACGTAATCGAATGTTCAGAACCCCCCCCCCCCCTAAATTTTCGAGTGAAATTTTGAAAAAATCGTCAAAAAATCAAAACCGCAAATAAAGTTACGTAAATAGACATTTCTAATGTAATTTTTTATTAGAAAACGATTAACATAACTTTTAGAACGCTAACAGGAACCGTTCTTGAGATATTGCACATTTTTCAAAAAAATTATCAAAATGTCATATAAAATAAGAAATATATATTTCCTATTGAGAAACATGTTCACTTTTCATATGTAATACCATGCGATAAATTGGGTGACATCATTCTCGTGGATCTAGCTCGTTCCATTCATGAGAAAAGATACTTCGAGTAATACTTTTGTATTTGAACGCCAATAGTCATTTATCTGCTATAAGGATAACTTATTTCTCCGTCAGTAAAGCTTGGCGAGATTTTGGCGACGAATTTGGCGGAATGTCGCCAACTTGGCGACTTTTTAAAATGTTGCCAAATTAACGAAAATCTCGCCAAATAGATTAAAGTGACGCTAAATCAATGAAAATGACGACTTATTGTCGAAAATTCAATATCTTGGAAAGAATATAAGTATCTACTATAAGAATAACATTTTTTTAACTGTAAAAGTAGCAAATTCATTACATTATACAAGGAAAGTCATGTGTTGCCCACATCAGATTTTTTGTTTACGATTACTAGAAGAACGTGACGAAACGAAATCCATACCATGGAGTTAGAGTGGCCCTTTATCTCCATAGTACATAGCAACAATAAAACGCAAATTCAAGGCAATACGTTTTGGTGATCCAAATGTGCTCCTTTGATTCCATCGTTTTCTTGCATTTTAATGTGTTTAACTAATATTCAAATTCTAAATATACATATGGGCTCTTTTGTATCAGGATTCTCAAATACTGAAATTAATTTTTTATACTTCTAATTTCACAATTCATTTGTAAAAATGAAGTTTTAATTTGAAATCTTTCACACAGCTTGCATACTAGCCCAGCTTTTCGCTAGTAAAAAAAAACTGGTTACATTGCTTTTTTATAGAATAAAAGTAAAGATTGTATGGCTTTGATTGTAAAAGCATAGCATGTCTCATCCAAAGCGGGCATTGAGTCCAGAGCCATTCTCACTTTGTAGGCTTCTGCCACTTTCACTTCTAGAAGCTATATTTATACTAGTAAGGAGTTTTGCTGAATCCGTGAACTATTTTGGAGACCACTAGTTTATTGGAACATTTTTCGTGGGCTTTATTTAAAAGGTTGTTAAGTCGTGGGCAAAGGACCGAAAGCACAAAATAGAACATCGATCCTGATTGGATCTAAAATAAGGTCTCGACGAACGCTTTTCCTCGAAGACCTTATCTTACGAAGTACTGAGTTTTTAGAATGTGGTAATAACAAAAATAACAACGCTTAGTGCAGATGATTTGTTTTTAAATTTGAACTTTCACGTGAATATTGGCTGTAAAAAAAACGAGCAATGGCATAAAATTATTTTCACGCCATCGTTTTGAAATTAATAAGATAGTGACAAAAACGGGGATTTAAGTCGAAAGGAATTTCGAGTTATGATTTATTATGATTTTCGACAAGAGTTGACACACACCGGCCGTCCCCGGCCGTCCAACTAGTTACTCTAAGTCCTCTGGACGAGTCGGACGGTCTGGGTCTTCAACACACCGGCCGTCCATACAGTTACCTTACACCTTTCTGGTAGGTCGGACGGTCTGGTTCTCAACACACCGGCCGTCCTAACTGCCGCCGTGTTCACGCGGAGTGCGATCACGTTAAACATGTGGGTCCGTAAGTCCTTCCGAGAGGTTGGTGGTAGGGGAAGGAGGGTACGGTCCCTGTGGATGCCTCCCCCACTGGGTTCCGGTCCAAATTGGGTGGCACTTCCCGGCCGTCCAAACAGTTACCTTACACCTTTCTGGTAGGTCGGACGGTCTGGGTCTCAACAACAACAACACACCGGCCGTTCGGGGCGCGGTAGCCCATTGGTTAGCGCGCTGGAGTTGCACTCGGTAGGCCCGGATTCGATTCCAGCCACTGCCAAAACTGCCGCCGTGTTCATGCGGAGTACGATCACTTTAAACATGTGGATCCGAAAGTCCTTCCGAGAGGTTGGTGGTAGGGGAAGGAGGGTACGGTCCCTGTGGATGCCTCCCCCACTGGGTTCCGGTCCAAATTGGGTGGCACTTCCCGGCCGTCCAAACAGTTACCTTACACCTTTCTGGTAGGTCGGACGGTCTGGGTCTCAACAACAACAACACACCGGCCGTTCGGGGCGCGGTAGCCCATTGGTTAGCGCGCTGGAGTTGCACTCGGTAGGCCCGGATTCGATTCCAGCCACTGCCAAAACTGCCGCCGTGTTCATGCGGAGTACGATCACTTTAAACATGTGGATCCGAAAGTCCTTCCGAGAGGTTGGTGGTAGGGGAAGGAGGGTACGGTCCCCGTGGATGCCTCCCCCACTGGGTTCCGGTCTAAATTGGGTGGCACTTCCCGACCGTCCAAACAGCTACCTTACACCTTTCTGGTAGGTCGGACGGTCTGGGTTTCAACAACAACAACACACCGGCCATCCAAATAGTTGCTCAAGTCCATTGGATGAGTCGGACGGTCTGGGTTTTCAACACACCGGACGTCTCGAAAGTCCAAACAGTTACCTTACACCTTTCTGGTAGGTCGGACGGTCTGGGTCTCAACACACCGGCCGTCGAAGCAGATACCTTACACATTCGGGTAGCTCAGACGGTCTGGATCGAAGAAGGGTTTACACACTAGGGTTGGGATAGGACAGTGGTTGGCGCGCGAGGATTGCACTAGAACGACCCGAGTTCAATTCCCGGTTTTTCCCAAACTGCCCCCATGCGGGCACATTACATATATGGGTCCGAAAGTCCCACATGTGTAATCCGAGATTGGTGGTAAGGGAAGAGGGATGTGGTTGGTCTCTGTGGATGCCGCCCCAACTGGGTTCCGGTCTAAATTGGGTGGCATTATCCTGGCCATCCAAACAGATACCTTACATTTTCGGGTAGGTCGGACGATCTCGGTCGGAAAAGGGTTGACACAGCAATAACGTGTCAATCGAATGAATTCGTCTTTTGGTGATTTCACTCTAACTCATGCTAAAAATATACATGTATACAATATTTTAAAAATTATAACTTTAAATACTTTTTATTTCATCAATATTTACATCAGAAAATCAAAACCGTTCCAACTAAAAACTAAAATGTATATTTTAAAAACAGCAATTAAACCAATTAAAAATTATGCTTGAAAATGATTAACAATTAGTGCATGCTTGAAAATGATTAACACTTAAAAAGTGTATAAGTGAATAAAGATGAGGATGCGTGATTGATTGACGTATAATTATTCCGGCATATTCCATTATCACCATATTTTAGAATGGTTACAAATTTATCTATGTCCCTAGGCGCTCTACACCCTCCTAAGCCACGGTAATTAAGCATAAAATTCCAAAAATCCAAAGTTTTTCCATAGGGTGTTGGTTCTAAGAGGCGATATTATCTACTATGTTGTTCCTATGGCAAAAGAAAATATCTGGTTTGTAGTTCAGTCTAGGTTTGTATTTGTATTAAGTCTCGTTTTTGCAACAGATATGAATAAGTATTGTTATACAAAGATAAAAAAGAGCCCAATATTCAGCCTCGCTATCCTACTTTACTAATTTTACTTACATTTTAAATCTTGAAATTGATCGTGCCTCAATTTGCCTCTTCCCATGCCAATTTTATAATCATTTCAATAAGTTGATCATATCTCAGCTTCTAATTACGATAGAAGCTTTAAAACTCTACTCATTAATTCGATAAAACAAAGGCCGAGTACCCGGATTGCATACAGGGAAACGATACTTTCGTTACCTTAATTCTTATGTTTTCAAAACAAATTTAAGTAATCCTAATTTTAATAATCAATAACTTTTTAAACAGGCATCAAATCTACTTCATATTCATTTACACAAATATGGAAATAAACCAGAAAATGCATAATAGTAATCTTACCAGATATTGAAAACTTTGATGCAATAATCCAAAGAGTTATTTGTAATCCGCGTTTCGATAATTTATGGAATAACTAATAAATTCTGACTAATAACTAAGTTCTTTCTCAGTATATAAAAGCTCCAGGTACTTGGGTTTCAAACAGTTTCAAAATTGTGAAAAACATTTATCTTGATGAATAATGCAAAAATAAAAAAAATTGTTCTTCCACGCAATTTAATACTTCTAAACATTCCACAAAAGGTTTATTTTAGATGCAATAGAAACACAACTTTCCATTTAATAAACTTAAAATTCTATATCGATGCCACACAGTGACTCAGTAAACTATCAATACGAAATGCCAGATTTTAAGCTAAGTAATAAGCAGACGATAATATGTATTGTTTTTATTGTGTACATGGTTTTGATAATTATGTTTATCCCTTTTTTTTCAGTCACGCGACGCCACCTGCTGAGTTAAAATCGAAAGGGATGAAATTTTCCCACCTGGCATTCGATATACCCTATCTTACATCTGTGTTACCCGAAATGACAGAAAAATAATTTCACAAGTCTTCTATTGTGTCAATATTCGTCTAGTCACACATTAAAGAATTATTAAAAATTGTAATTATTGAAGCAATGCGCCATTTTATTCAATCTTCAATGAAATGTTTTGAAATATTTACGTATATTTTCGTATTTAATTTACCGAGCTCCACTTTAGTTAAGCTTATAAACCGCATTTTAAATTTTATCATCGTATGATTCAGAAAAAGTATTGTTTTCCTTAAAATTTTCAGATTTTGGCGTAAACACACGTTTTATGATCTCTCGAACACATTCCGGATACTACTAAGAAAATCCAAAAATTGGAAAAGCCAATATCGTTATCTCCGTCGTGTTGGTTACAAATTTAGCGACCTTGACGAAACATTTAGTGGCAAATTTAATGAAATATTGTCAACCTGGCGACGTTTCCCAGGTCACCAAGTAGGAGACTGTTCAATATATCTGAAAATTAAATTCGACTTTTCCCTATCATTTTGTTGGAATTAATAATTTAATTCCAAAAGAAGTTTGTTTCACAGTTTGTGGGACTGTTCGAATTTTATGAGGTTGTTAAGGGGTCGTATATTATATTATTTGCGTTTTATTAAGGGAGTCTAGGGTCCTAAAACATTAAGGGCGTTATGTTAGGGATTCATACAGAAATAATGTTTTTATAGGATATCACATATTAATTTACTAATAATAGCGACGGGGTTAAGGGCATGATGCTCGAAGATTTTTGGAACAGGAGTGCTCCAGGCGGGCGGATGCTGAGTAATCTTTTGCATAAGTCTATGCCCCGTTTTATGCCGCGCTTAACATCTTAACTTGGTGAGGCAATGGAAAGCCAATATCACTTTGTAACACTTGGTTAAATATTTGGATTGATATCGCTAACTTAGGGATAGCAATTTTCACAAAATACCATTAAGTTGGCGATAATTAAAGCTCTATTAAAATTACATTATATTTCTTTGATTATGCCAATCGCTCTTTCTGACATATATTTCTTAAATATTCTAGATAGTCAGTTGTTAAGGGCGAGATAACCCAGTGGACTAGGAGCACTCGAAGTATCCAAGAAGGGTCCAATTCCTGGAACTGCCCAAATTATTCTGATGTTTACGCGGAGTGCGGGCATATTAAATCTGTGGTTCCAAAAGTCCTTCCGAAAATTTGGTGGCTGGAAAACGGGGTATGGGTTCTATTATGTCATTCGCCCTGGGTGCCGGTTTAAAATGGGTGGCTAAAGGGTGTGGCCCACCCCCTGTGGTGTGGTGTGGTGCGGTGCACCGGGGAAACGTTGCATGGCGGAAAAATGGTTCACGCTTCGGTAGCTGTAGGCAAATGTTCTACTTCGAAATGCCTGGCCATTGAAGAAAAATTCTTATAATGTTTGTTATGCAAAATAATAATTAAAGAATATTTTTGGCCACATAATTTCATATTTCAAGGAAACCCAAGACGATAAACCTACACAATTTCTTTTAGTTTTGAGTTCACAATTCAGTGGTCAATATTCTATCCACTCTTTCGTGAATGGACACTGAAATCAGATTTTATCTGACATAGGGTCAAAGGGTTTATTAATTTGAGGTACACATGAAATAATACACAATAAAAATACAGATATCATTTTTATTATTTACAAAATCAACTGTTACAAAACCTAAACGTGTATACAGTCTACATTTTTAAAACAATCTCCACATCACATCTTCTGGTATGTAAAAACATAAACTGCTGCAATACACGAGATAGCATTTACACATTTAAGTTCAAAATTATTTATTCTAGCAAGACAAGATATAATAGGATTTCCCATATTCCATTTTAGTAGCAAACAGAATAAATTCGGGTTAACACTAGAACGACGGAGGAATTTTTGGAGAAATCGTTTCTCAATGTAGTTATGCGGTCAAAATGACCGCTTCCGTCGTTCAAGTGTTAATTCTAAAAACATGGTACGGTCATCCAATTTGGTGATCTTTTTCAATCCCAAGATTGCATTCTAATTGCGGATACAAGAATTCATTCGAGAACAGTGTTTACACTCCCCACCAAGGTATAACCGATACCTGCAATGGCACAAAGAAAACTTGTTATGTGCCACAATTTTGCGGGCCTGTGTGAAGACTGACACTTTCACTTGTACCACGCAACCAGTGTCATATTTCAAAAAGATAGAACCCAGCTTGCACGTAGGTATAAGGGTAAAATTCATACTCACTAAACTCGTATCACCTAAACGTTCCTTTAGGCGAGTTCTGTAATTATAAACTTACCAAAAGTTCTCAATTTTTTGCCTTCTTGATTACATTTACTGGATTTTTCGCCAAACTAGACGAGCAAAACCAAAACAAATTCAAGAATGCATGAAAACTGAGAGCGTGATTGGCGAACTTAACGCTAAATTGGCGACTCTACGAACAACAGCACCGTGTTCTTAGAAAAATCCCAATTTCTCACAATCTTGCACAAATTTTAAATGATATATTTTCTGGATCAGCTATATCTTCAGGATCAGTTGCTGAAACAAGCAAGCGCAATGCCTCAATATGTAACTTAAATATACAATTTTTTCAACTTTGTTTATTATCACAGCCTTAACAAGTAACCGTCACAAATTTCAGAGCAAATTAAGAATATGAAGAGAATATATGATCTTCTACAGAGAATGGAATTGTGAATGTTCATAAATTCTTCAATAATTTTCATTCAAGAATGGTCCTTACAATTTCCCAGCACATAATATGATGATCTACAGATTGAAATTTGGTTATTTAATACTTATGTTATTTATATCACTTCCCCTATATGCATAGTATAATGTATAGGGAGAGTATTGTGACGGGGGACGAAAAATCGAATTCAAGTTTTTGACAAAAGAGCACGTTTAATAAATTCCTGAACTCAAATTTAACGTTTTTGTGAGGTGATGTCTGTACGTATAGGTTAGTGAGTGTGTGTATAGTTATAGTATGTGTCAGATTTTTTAAATAAATTCATTCTTAATTAAAAAGCGTAATAAGTAGCATCAATAATTTAACTTTTCAGATACAATAGTATGCAATAAATCTGTTAACACCAATCTCGTAGATCTAGTTTGTTCTATTCACATGAGAAGATTGCTTTTGCAATATTTTTATATTTTGACGCCAAAGAATTCACTCATAGTCATTTATTTCACGGGATATTAATTAAATGTTATAACTATAAATTAAAATACCTCAAGAACGATGGATTGTACAGTACACCAATAGAGTTCATTAAAAAAATGTGGGGTATTATTTTTCTGCGGGAGATGGTATAAAAACAAATTTTGTGTGGCTAAATAGTGTTCAATTTATAAAGAATGTTTTATTATAGTGTTCAATTTATCTGAAAGAATGTTAGAATAAAAGATTCCGCGATTTACAAAATTTTCGAAGATTTTAGACTTTTCTCATTACTTATAAGTCAAGTCCCAAGTGAATGCAAAATTTCAAGGTTCTATTTTTAACAGTTTGGACTGTGTTATTCATCCCTTGGTTTTTCCAGTCTCCCTCTGCTGTACGATACAAAAAAATTAACATGAGTCTACAGGGAAAACCGTGTGCTGCCCACATCATAATTTCAGTTATTATCAAAATATATTTATTCTGTCATTTTTAGTCAGTCACTCAGGCTGCAAAAAAGTTTAGAAATATGAATTACCGATCTGAATTACAAAGCCCACATCAAACGCGATTTATTTTCAATATCATAACAGGAAATTGCTTGCGCAAAGCAGGAGATGAAATCTAAGAACAATTTAGAACGTTTTATTTATTTTTCATCTGATGCAGTACGTTCTGTTTATAGAGAATAAACTAATTTTCCCAAACGATAAAAAATGATTTACAGTGAATTGGGAAATGTAATTAAACGTCTCATATGTTCTTTATTTCAAAAACTGCCCTCTTTCTGTCTAAATGTCCTTTAGATTAATTTTTTTTTCAAAATGTATATTTTCTCTTTTTATTTAATAACCCCATATGCTTCGAAATCAATCATAACATTAATTCCGCCCGTACTTACATCTACAATTATATTATTCCCAAAGTTAATAACGAAATGTTGCATAAGAACTTCTTATAATTAGCCCCTGAAAATTTTAATGTTTTACCTAATGAACTGAAGCCTATAAAGTCACCGAACAGTTTAAGGTATAATCTGAAAGCTTATATATATTCATACACGCATACCGCCGTATTTTTCCATTATTATAAATAATTATTTTAAGCATAGTTTTTGTTAATAATTGTATCGCACCTATTGTCAATATTTTCTTTTTATAGTTTATAATAGAGACGTGAGTGGACTTGCTAGGCCCTAGGCCGCATTGTAACAAAATGGTGTGTTGTGTATTTATGTTGTATTTTTCTGTCTGTTGCTGTGCTCACCTGTATTGTTCTGTTTGTTATATTAATAAATTTGAATTTGAAAAAGATGTACTTAATTTTCATGAAGTATTGATCCAATGCTCTAACTGAGAGAATATTTTCAACCATAAATAATTTTTAGACAAGTGAAAAAAAAAGCGCAACTTAAAATTGAAACTCTTGCATGTACACAAAATGCAACTATGAGATGAATTGTTTACAATTTTATGTGTTATATATTTTTTTTATTTTGTTAATTATAATCTCCAATCTTTTTTAAAAGTATTCCAAACTTATTTCAGATTTAAATCATGCAGAACGCTCACCTTGGAGCCCGTGAATCAAATGTATTAAATTGCAAAAATGTGCTATTAAGACTAAAGGAAAAGTTTCAGGGTTAATAAAAAACATAATTATGTACTTAGTGAATACTTTAGGTCATCATTTTAAGTCTGAATATTTTTCAGAGTTTTCGTTGCGTAAACTCGATTGATGCACAAAAAACGGCATTTTTTTTTCATTTTTTTTAATCTTTCAGAGAGAGAGAACAATTCCAATTTTATTTCAAATAATGATAATAAGAAGGCCATGTAAAAATGAACTACAGCTAATCAAATCTTTGAAAAACATTTTTGAGACGAAAGTAGTTCATAATAATCGGTATCGATTTGATGGATAAGCATGGGTGTATGCAGGATTTTTTTCTAAGGTGGGGTGGGAGAGGGTGAGGTACTAAAATGGATTGAATTCAAAATTTAGAAATCACTATCAACCTTGATGTATTGTTACAAAGTAAATTTGAATAGCTGCTTTGAGTATCACATTTAAAAAATTAGTGTGTATAGAGAGCACATTTAAAAATGAGTATGAACCTATTTTTAAAAATTAGTGTGCACAATCTTTAAAATAATATTTCCCCTTTTATAGCAGAATTCAACCTTCCTGGAGACGGGGCAACTAAACTAACAAATTCGACATTCATAAACATACCAAATGCAATAATCCTGTTTTCCATTTAGGTATAAGTTTAAATTACTTTTATTAATAGACACGTGGGAGAAAACATACAGTTGTAGTTGAATGTTCTAATTCCGAAAAACATTTTTCTTATTTCCCCCCCCCCCCACCACCACATGTTGACTTTTAATTAAATTATCAATTTTCCAGGGGCGTGCTTTGGAACGGAATTTGGAATTTCTCCTAAATACGCCCATGTGGATAAGATGTGACATATTAAGTGCTTCTCGTATCTCTTTCTTGGTTGTGGAGACTGTATAGAAAGACTGCATTGTAGTGATTTGTGATGCATGCATAGGTGCATGGATATGACACTTTAAAAATTCAATGTACAAGCAACAATATATATATATAAATGCAAATACACATAGAAGAAATATAATATCATAAAACGTGATCAAAAGTTGAGAATGGGCAAAGTATAACGCCATTTTCGCGTTATCATATCTTAATGATAATAAAACCAGGAGCATATTTTTTATAGAATTTCATAGCTTTTAATCTTACATTAAAAAAGAGATGTTTGTGTATATTGCCCAATCTCTGTGTGCGTTATCTGTAGCGGAATATCAAAGTATCGGGCAGTGGCGAAAGTTACTAAGAGGTGTTTCAGCTCCCCGTACAATGCGTCTCGGCGAGATGTTTTTAAAATTCGAATTTGTTTAAAAATTACGAACATTTAAATCAGTGGCAGGATAGTGGTAAGCGCACAGGGATTGCAGTCGGAGAGCACGAGTTGAATTCCGGGCTCTGTCCCCGTGTTCACACAGATTACGGACACGATAAATATGTGGTTCCGAAAATCCTTCCGAGAGGTTGGTGGTAGGGGAAGGATTTCACGGTCCCTGTGAATGCCGCACTCACTGGGTTCCGGCCTAAATTGGGTGGAACTGTTCCGGCCGTCCAAACAGATGCATTACGCTATCGGGTGGATCGGACGGTCTGGGTTCAAAAAAAGAAAGAAGCACAGCGAAGGCAATAAATGCAATCGTTTTTTGTTTTTTCAAAGAATTTCGGCAGCTATATAAACAAAACTTGATGTTCTATAAGTAAAGAGACTTTTCTTGTAATCTTTCAATTGTTAAATAAATATTTTATTTTGCAAAGTTATTTACATTAAAAAAAAAAAAAAAAGTAATTTTTGAAATTCAAGTGTGAAATTAAAACTTGGCCATTAAATATTGTATTTGGTGAATAGGTGTTAAATTTGGCGATTGGATTGGCGATAAATAGAGATATCTGATTTAGAATAAAATATTTCTCAACAACGAATGAGTTAAGCTAGTTACATGGTAAATGTATCTTAGCAAAAATAGGCTCCTAGTGACAACATGATAAAATTTATAAAACAAACATAAAAGTATAAATGCGACACACAATCGATATTCACAAATTAAAATCTACCTAATATAATCACACAATGTATTTAGGAATGACTCACAAAATGTTATAAAAAAATATCGAATGCATGTAATAATAAAAATAAAATAAAATAAGAACAAAAGAATATATAACACAATCAAAAATCACAAAACTTGTAAATCACACATGAGAAACTAGTGGCCCGCTGTAACATCTTTTGTAACCCGAGACCATTTAGAACATTTTAATATTAATTTTGGAAAGCAATTGCAAATGTAATAATTAGATTATGCTATATAGAGTCCTGCTTTCCCTAATCGGGAATCGAACCACGGATCTTTGTACTGTCCAGCCGACGCTCTACCGTTGAGCTGCTGAGACGGAATTGCAAGCTCAGCGGACTCTGCAGCGTTTAAGACCAAATTTTCATAATCTTTTACATTATTTTGACATTTTTGGCCCATTTTTAGATTACCTCTATTATTTCATAATTAAATACACATCTGTTTTTGTAATAACTTCGGAGATGTGGATCATTATGTTTTTCATGTCCTTATACAAAAATGTTTCATCTTTCTAAACCTTCTTCAATAAATCAAAGCTTATAGTTTGCAAATATTTGAAATATCAAAAACTGTGTTCTTATTGCCAAAAGTATTTCTAAAAAGGTTTCTTAGTAATGTGTTGGCTACTGCTTTAAATTATATGATCAATAAAATTTTACACTGCTCCAAATTTTATGTGACATTTTCCCTTAACTCAATACATCTGTCTGAAATTATTGGATCTCTTTGCTGCAGGATTGATCATGATCAAATTGGCAATTACTAATGAACCTATTTTTTTTCTGGTTCTGTAAATTTAAAAAAAAATTCTACTTTTTTTTTTTTAATTTAAAACGAATTTCCCTTGCAATGATTTTAAATTATTTGAATTTACACATTTTTTATATCAATCCCAACTATTTTCAAAGTGTTTTCTTTTGTGTTGTTTTCTGTCTGTATTGTATTTCTATGCTTATTGTCTTGTTTGTGTATTGTTATTTCTGTGTTTTTTCCGACCGTCCCCTGTAACTACTCCATACCCTTTGGGTGAGCTGGACGGCATGGGTAATAAATAAAAAAATATATATTTTTTTACAACTAAAGTCAGTAATAGTCTTTATAAACCTATGCAATTATAATATATTTCTTGTACTTTGTATTGGTTGGTGAGAATAAAAATTTTGTGCAGGAATAAACATTTTCTAAATTGTAATATTGCACTGCTCAGTTGTAGCTCAGTATATGTGTGAAATATGTGCGTGCTTCAGACGAATTAAATTTATCTTTTTATTTTATTTATTAAATTAACTTTTTTGCCTAAAACTGTTTTAATTATGCTCTATTACAGCTTAATTTTTCCTCATCTGACTTATTGTAATCTTATTTGGGGAAACACTACTACTAGAAATATAAACAGGTTTCGCATTCTACAAAATCAAGTATATCTAAATAAAGATTCCTTCGATTCGAATATTCATTGCCGTGATATATGTTTTCGCTATAAGATTTTGCCTACCACTAAGATTTTTCACTATCGTTTGGCTTTGTTTATGTTTCAGAATATTCATCATAATCAGTATTGTATCCTATCCGCTCATTTTCACGATCATAATTACAATGCTCGAAATAGAAATCAACTCTTTTTCTCGTACAAAATGGATTATACAGTAAAACTTCGATTAACCGTCACTCGTTTAACCGTCAGTTTCTGTTATCCGTCATAGTATTACGATATTACCGATTATCCGTCATGGTATTACGATATTATATTTATGTTATTACGATAAATTTTTGTACATTACTACTCTTATATTGAAGTTTATATTGATCGTTTTGTAAAATTAAATACAATATGTATGTATTGTTCACTTTTAAAGATTCTTATTTTCATTTTCGTCCCAAGCCCGCAGTGAAATCTTCTAAACATATCTTCTACTGTACATATGTATTAAGAGATTTTTGTTATCCGTCTATTCGGTTATCCGTCACAACCCTAGTCTCGAGACGGTTAATCGAAGTTTTACTGTACCTAAATGTAAATTCTACCGGTTCGACATTATGGAATTATTTTCCACCTTTCTTAAAATCATTGAACTACGAAAATAGTTTTAAGAAGTACTTAAAATTATTTCTGTTACAAGTTGGATCGGTTTGCTGATCTATTGTTTATTATTTTTTGCTACTTGTATTCCTACTAGCTGTCTGTAATCTATTTTGTTATGACTTTTGTTCTGCCACTGACTTATTGATTTTATGCTAGCGTGTTGCCAATTTGGATGGGGGGGGGGGGTTAGCCTCGTCAGGCCCGACTAAATGAGTTCGGGCCTGACGAGTTTGCAGTTTTTTCCCTACTGTTACACATTATTTATATGATGAAGTTATACCTATTGTGAGGCAAAATAAAGTTCATTTATTTATTTATTAATTTAAAAAAATATTTTTAATTTACATATTAATGGTGTTATTTTCTTTTTTAAGCATTCCTTAAAATCTCTGATTTCGTAAAAAATGGATTCTTTATACTGGTATTTGTTACGTAAAGATTATGTAAAGGAATTTGATTAGTTTGTCCAAAATTCAAGTCTGGATCCGCCATTGGTCTGGTCCCATCATAAGTCTGGCCCGATCAAAGGTCCGGTTCTATTATAGGTCCGATTTCATCATAGGTCCGGCCCCACTATAAATATTGCGAGTCCTACTGACTAAAAATTGTTGCACTGTTCTAAATCTTTATCACAAAGTCACATACTATATTTAGAACTAAATGCTCAAAATGACAAAACATATCAAAAATACACATATTCATAATAGAATACAATATACAATCTAGATAAATAACATGGAATAATCATTCCAAAATGAATAACATGGAATAATCATGCCAAGATGAATAATATGCAATAATCATTCCAATATGAATAACATAAAATGACCATTCCAATATGAATAACATGGAATAATCATTTCAAAATGAATAACATGGAACAAAAGAATCCGGAAAGGGGGGAAATTACATGCTCAACAGAGTCAAAACCATTAATGGAGAACAAAAAACTTTTGAAAATGGCATATAAAATTCATTTTTACCTTTCTGGATAAAGAAACTTTTTTTCTTCTTCTTTGTTTAAGAAGTTTTTATTCGGGAATTGTGATCGGATAATGAAATGCTTTGTAGGTTTTTTTTTTTTTTTTTGTTAGAATTCTTTTGTAGAATGTTTTTCATAAACTTTTATGTAACTCGATCTGGTGTGTTTATTGGTGTGTCAGTGTGATTCAAATATTCGAGACCCTAACTAATGAAGTTCTATTCATCACAGCAACATGAAATTTGGTCTTCTATGGTACGTTTTAATTATTTTGACTTTGAACGTTATCGTGCTAGGCCGTCTTATGCCCGCCATAGGAATGTATTCATTTTGAGGGAATAACTCAAAAACCGGAGCAGTTAGAAAGTTAAAATTTAGTTTATGAAATTAAAGAACAGAACATTATTTTAAATGTTTATACCAATTGAAATTGCAAATTTAAAATTATGGTTATATATTATAACGGCGTTAGTACCATACCGACCTCAATATTAACAGGCAGGGAAAAAAAAGAGGACGTTTGGCACTTTCTGCGCATGATGCCATCAGGTTGCTTGTGCGACAGTTATTTCAAGAATTTAAATTATTGAAAAATAAACAATGGTTTTTTTAAATAAAATTATTGAAAAGTAAAAAAAAAAAGTATTTTAAATTTAAAAATTTTTAATAATAATTAAATTTTTCAAATTTGCCTTATATAAAAGTTAATAACAAATATCAAACTTTTAACTATTTAAATGCAAACAGTAATAAATTTATACAACTGAAAAGTAAACAATTTTAATTTAAATGAACGGAAAGTATATTTTACATTTAAATGATCAAAAAATGAACAAAAGATTTTAAAAATAAAAAAATAATAGAGAATAAGTGAAACGTTAGTGAGATTTAAATTATTGAAAAGTAAACAAAAGCTTTTCAAATATAAATTAATAAAGAGCAAACAAAATACTTTTGAAAAATTCAAGCTCTCTTCATGACAACACGCAATATGATCCAATTTCGTTATGCACTTAACATATTTTAATTAATATTTCCATAATTTTATTTTTTGTCAGATCATGTTTCGTGAGATTTTTATGGCAATCGTGTACTTTTCATTTGAGAAAAGAGATAGCGCCAAAAATGGAGGCAATTTTTAAAATCGCCAACAGAAGTCAGCATAACGTACAACTACCAGAATTGTGAATAACTGCATTATCTTACAGCCCTCCAACAAGAAGTAGTGGCTCTTAATAACAGTCAGTTGTGGGTTTTATTATAATTCATGTTAACCTATCATAAAAACGTTATAGTAAGGAAAACATAGTTGCACTGAAAAACATGTATTTACAAAATGATATAAACTACAGACAACAAAATAAAAAGAATAGCTAAATTTACGAAAAGCAAAAATATAGTTTATGATATTAAATGTAGTTTCAATCAATATATATTATTTTAAACAGAGATAAGGTAAACATATTCAAGTGCACCGTTGCCAACTATCTTGTTCAATGCGGCACGAAGATTCGCGTTAAAGCATAGTGTGCCTTCAGTAAACAAAGATTGGGAACCAATGCTTCAAGACGTTTCAAGAACAGCACCAGAGACACAAAGTTCACAAAAGTTGCAAGTATGACTCACAAGCGAGATTTGATTATCAGGACCACAAGCTACTTATCTCTGACCATGATTATCAATATAAGTTACCAAGCTGTGAAAATTCAAAAGTTATATATCACGGTGGAAGTCAATAATGGTGACACTTCTTCTTTCTTCAATAAAAGGAATGTTCTCATACAAACACTATTGTTCTAAATATCGTTCTACGTTATAGTCAACTACTATCTACTGTACCTGGATTGCCAAAATAAAGTAACATCATTGGTAAGTTAATTGTTGTACTGTTATTTTAATATCAAGATGGAACAGGAAAGTGTAGTACATGCATTTCAGTAGTCTTATTTACATTAAAACCGATGACCTCCATATAAAAAAATGGTACATTTTCAAGCACAGGCTATAAATAATCTGCTTTTGCCATTAAGATTTATGTATCTTAACTAAATGTCCATTTAAATCTCGAAGACGATCAAATTTTGACCACATGGTATTCAAGTGTCATCAACCAAAGTTATCTGTCCAAACATGTTTGAACAATGGCTCCGATATGTTGTTGGCTATTGACCCCTGGAACATAACATTAAGATCATGTTAAAATTCAGAGGTGAATATGGTTTTGACTACTTTTGATTTTGATCGAGAATTATGGCTAGCTGGTAAATAGTGATGACATTTAGCAATCTTGGAGACATTTGTATAATCATTACATTTACGGCTTGAACACCGAACACACAAAGCATGAATTACATTAAATATGTGATGACTGAGAGAAATATCTGGAATTGTCAGAAGGTGCGTGTTACCACGGCGGCTCCATCCTCACATCAGACGACACCGATGAATCACAGGTTCTGCATAAAAAAAGCCTTGGGTGACGAGGAAATGGCAGTGAACAAGCAGCCTATCAGCAACTTGGAACATCCTATCCAGAGGCATATCGTCTGAGTCATGTCAAGCCCAAACATCCGATGCAGTTCAATTCAGACACAAATGTTCGATGAAATAGGTGACTTACGACTCATTGCCGAAGGATGTGTGAATTCCAGCTGCAATGTCCAACTTAATCCAGAAGCACATCGCGGTCACGATGTTGGCTATGAAATACAGCATTATAAGTCATAGCATCAAGAAACATTATTAGATCATAAGGAGTAAGCAGTTAAAAATATTGAAAGCCGTGAGTGACTCCAGAATAAAGATCAAGTTATGTTCTAAATGCAGTACCACTGAGCTGTAGAAAACGATCTTTGGAAACACGGGAAGTTTATAAGTTTCACATTTTACAATTTTCTTTCCACTTTTTCACAAGATGTGCGCATTATTCAATGTAAATGCAGTAACTAAACCATTTGCACAACATGCTATCAGTAGTAATGTGAAGAATTACTAGTAAAGACATAAAGCTCTTAAAGTTCAAATGAATAGGAAGTACACATCACTCAAGTTCTGCTTGTTTTTAAAATCACATAAGAAGCAGCATATTACAAAATGCAGCTATAAATATCCATAAGCGTTATTAATCCACTACATTCAACATAGATATTGTAAACAAGTAGTTGTGCACGTATGTAGTAAATTCATGACTTAAGAGTATTGTATGTACCTTAATGTGCGACTTAAAGTAAAAACAGTAAAATAATTAAAAATTCAATCTCGAATTTACATTTAAATGATTAACATGAAGCATCTATCACCAATACCTCCGACATACTAAATGTCTGGGGTCTTTTTTCTCCGACATACTAAATGTCTGGGGTCTTTTTGGTGAGCATAATAAAGCGAATATTGTATGAAACATATCTGCCAACTTTAGTTAGAGAAAAAAATAATAAACAAGATTTGAATGAAAAGTGTGTTTACGTGATAATATTATTCTTCAGCGATAACAATAAAAATTTCGTAAATAATTTCAAATAAATGTTGTGCTTCGAAAATCATCGAAAGATGGCGTTGGTTTCTGGTGAAAAAAATCGTGGATCTTATCACTGAATATGACGTCACTCAGTATAAAAGAGACATTTGTGTTAGAATATTATTCAATATACACAGCATATTCAAATTCAATACACATTTGACTACATATCATGGCATTTTACTATTAGCTACAATTATAGCTGCCGCTATGGGCCGCAATTACAGAACATCAAAAAACTAACACGACATGATAATTGTATTATAAAAACTTTCCAATGAGAAAATTTTAAACATTTATTCTGCAAAAGATTCAAAATGTTGTTTGAACATTTGATTTTTACAAAATATGGAAAACTTGTCATCTGTTAAGAGTTTTCAAATATACAACATTTATAAGATTTACTCATAACCCTTAAAAGTATTATCTTAAACTATAGATGTATTTTATTATGAACGTTTCTGAAATGCTTTTATAAAAAAAGAACCGCTGAACAATATATCCTATTTAAGATTTCTGAATAGAGGAACTGTAAAATGATGGTATCGAAATTTGTATTTTTTTTTTGCAACTAACAATCACCTACTTTAACTCTGTACTGGCAGGACTAACTGTACGACGTAATATTATGGACTTTAATGTTTTAATGAATTTCTTTAAACAAAGTTCTCTTCTCTTCAACTTAAGAAGAAATTAAAGAAGAGAAATTCGAATGCAGTCAGTGAAACCACGGTTACCAGTTAAAAGAAATGCTTGCTCCTAACAAAATATTCTAAGAAATTCCATCAGTGGCACGAATTTGTTTCGAATTATTTCCAATGATCATCTCTAATAAATTAGTTAGCTGAGTTGAGAGTTTTAAACCTAAAACTTCTAACTAGAAAAGAAAAAAAAATGGCAAAACAATTTTAATGTTCTAAACGCAGGAACAAATGTGTCATTTCGTTTTATGTGTCCATACAGATTCTAGCTCTGGAATGGTGAAGATTAAGAAAGAAAATAAGGAGTAATTTTTTGTTGCTTTAAAAAATTTGCAAACATGTCACTTTAAAATTATTTTCTAAAATACAATCAATTTTTCGGGATTAAAATCCTGGTGTTAAATTAAGCTGTCTTCTTTACCTAGTTCTTTAAATAGAATTTCTGCTTATGAAAATATTGCTTTACATTCAAATTGAATTGGGGCAACAAGGAAATTCTGGTTCTTATATTTTCTATTTGTTTTTTAAATAATAGTCATAGCACATCTTGAAAAATTAAGAGTTTAAAAATATAAGAACATTTTAAAGTTTATAAAGATGCCTTGCAAGACATTTAAAACTATATTAGCTACTATTGCATATAATAACATATTTAAATGTAAACAAATAGGGAAAAAAATTAAAATATGAAAATTGATTAAAAATATTTCGAAAATTGAAAAAATAAACACTTTGAAAATTTAAATATTTAAAAGTAAGTGCTTTTAAAATTAAATATTTAAATTCGTTTTAACTTTAAATTTTTAAAAGTGAACAAATACAAAATGAAATTAAATAATTAAAAGTAATTAGACATATTTCGAAACTTAGAAAATAAACACTTTGAACATTTAAATGTTTAAAGTAAGCAAATATATTTTAATTCATTATTTAAATTCGCTGAACTAATTAATTAGAACAGTGTTCTTCAAACTTTTTTCTCGCGGAATCCTTTTGAAATTCAATTTGATGGCGGAAGCCCAAAATAAGAAAAATCCCATTGTAGTATACATTATCATTTTTCACGTTTTTTAATATTTGAGAAAATTTACATAAAACTGTCAATTTGCGGAACCCTGGGGTTCCGCGGAACACACTTTGAAAAAAACGAGAACTAAAAGACGGTGGCATTTCTAAGAACCAATTATAAAAAAGAAGTGCGAATCATAAATTAGAGCGGCAGATGCATGTTTACTGTATAGTATATCACTATGGCAACCAATGCATTAGAGATATACTATAAGGGATTATACAATTAGACTTAGTTACTACTCAGATATATACTATACTAAGAAAGTCCTTTAGACACCTCAATAACTTTATAAGGAAACACCCTAAGTGTTCACGTTAGATCCATCTGAAGTAAAGGGATCAGACCGATCAAATCTATTTTACTAAAATTTAGTAAAATAGAGTTAGATATAATAAAAACCAATTTCTGTCAAACTACTACAAGTATCACAGCGAATTACTTTGTTAATCACATTGTTAATCTATACTCATATTGTTTGTTAATCATATTTTTCATGATATTTACTAATATTTGTTATTATTTTTTTATATATATTTTTTTATCAGATATCAAAATAAAAATATGTGCTTCTATCGCGTGTATTTGGAAACAAATTAATTTAACTTCACAGCTGAAAAAGGCGTCAATCTGATGTTAATGATCATTAACGTCATATATATTCATGATCTCGTATAGATTTCAAAGCATTTGAAACAAATTTCTTTGGACAAGTTTAATGAAAATTAAAAGCAAATTAATTTTACCTTCACACCAAAAATCCTATCGTGGTGTCAATATAATGTCCAATTATGTTCTAATAATGTTCAAGGTTATTGTTGTTTTAAATAAAGTTCATTAACGAATCAATAGCATTTTAAATTAGGTCTTACTTAGCATAATTTAATGGTAGTTTAAAATCAAACTAAACTGATAGTGAATGTAATGATTCGTCATCAACTCTAAAATACATTGTAGGTCTTCAATGTTCCATTTTAATATTCAGCATTTTAGTTATCGCATTGCATGCTTTAAAATAATTTATATTTTAACTTTATTAAATTGTATTAGGAAGCAGTTCTTTTAAAATGGACGTCATTAGAGTATAATTGTTAAAGGTTACAGTTATAGAATAACCTACAGAATTTTTTTATATTTTATAAATTTAAATTTAAAAAGAAAAAAAAAAGAATATATTAACTTTTGTAAACTGTGTCTCAAATCTCTCTCTATATAATTTCATCACCTATTCTTTTAGAAAACTACAATTTATCACAAAGAAAAGAAAATCATATATTAACTTTTGTAAATTTTGTCTCAAATGTAGAACTTTCAATATCATCTTTACTTGGCGATTAAAAATTGCCATTTTCAAAATTATAGCTTCAAATAGAAACTTTGGTTGTAGAATTATTTTCATCTGCCTTTTTCCCTCGAAACATGACGCCAAAAATGAAATGCGTCCACACTTCCCTCATTTAAATATCCAGGGTTACTGTTTCCCGAAAAAAGGATTACAAATACTGAAATTGGAATTTATAGGCTGAAATCCAGATGCCATGTGAGGAGCCGTTTCGTCTCTCATTCTGATCTGTGGAAGTGAATCCAGGTTGGTCGCCGATCCCACTTTGAAAGAGGACGTAATTGAAGATGATGTGTCTTGCTTCTCAGTTCTCCTGCTGATCTCCACGTCCACGCCTTTTTCGCGTTTGATTGTGCGTGTTTCAGTCGTCCGTGTAATATTTGTAACCCGTTTCAAAAATATAATTTCATCATCATCGCCATTAGCTGCCAGAAGGTCCGTTTGAGGAATAGATGCCTGAACATTGCGCTGAAATTGTTCTGAAGCCATACTTTGAAGAATACCCTCCGAACTAGCCGGGACAAGAATTTTGTGGTATTTTATTCCGTTTAAAGTTATATCCCCGTCAAAGATAACTTTATTTGGTACGAGGAACATGTTGTTTAAGTCATTTTTATCCGAAATCGCCGGTGGAAATTTAGCTACTTCGACACGGCCATCAGTCACAGCTGACTCTTTCTCAACTAAAGACTGGCATGCATGCTCACTAGAAGACTGAATATTTTCAGCTGGCTCTGTGGAGACGATAAACCCGGACGAAGAAGTAGGTGAAGATTTGGTTACATCGCCGCAAAAACCAGTATCAGCTGTACGATTAATTAGCTTGGGTTTATCGTTGGGAACCTGAGTTGAAACAGTAGGTTGTGTTGCTGTGTTCAATACAGAAGTAACGCTTTCCGTCGTGATCTTGGACAGAAGTGGCGATGTTCTTGGCTTATCCGTGTCATCAACGCATCTCTTTGGGGCAGATGAAATATTTCCTCTTCCCTCAATGGATTGTTCTGAATTGGCGTGTTTTCTAAACTTTTTAACACTTTTTGACATTTTGGAGGTTTTGTCTTGTTCTACTGCTTCGTTAGGAATGTTAGAGGGTCTTACATTTTTTTCGCGGTTTTGATCATCATTAGTAGAAAGTAGATTTCCATTTGGAATGCAAGGTTCACTTTCCAAATTTCTATCTATTTGAGTATTTTGTAACATACTTCCAGTCGTGATCTTGGAATGAAATGGTGACGTACTTGGCGTACCCGTGTCAACAACGCATCTCTTTGGGGCAGATGAAATATTTCCTCTTCCTCCAATGGATTGTTCTGAATTGGCGTGTTTTCTACACTTTTTAACACTTTTTGACATTTTGGAGGCTTTGTCTTGTTCTATTGCTTCGTTAAGAATGTTAGAGGGTCTTAAATTTTTTTCGCGGTTTTGATCATCATTAGTAGAAAGTAGGTTTCCATTTGGAATGCAAGGTTCACTTTCCAAGTTTTTACCTATTTCTGGAGTATTTTGCAACATACTTCTCGTCATGATCTGGGACTGATGCAGTGACATTCCCCGCGTGACCATGTCAACAGCACAATTCTTTGGGCGCACTGAAATATCTTCTCCCCTTTGAAAGGATTGTTCTGGATGGATGTGTTCCCTATATTCTTTAATACTCTTTGATATTTTAGGGAGTTTGTCGTGTTCTTTTGCCTGTTTAAGACTGCCAGAGGGTCTCAAATTTTTTTCACAGCTTTGCTCATCATTAGCAGACAGTAGGTTTTCACTTGGAATGCAAGGTTCACGTTCCGAGTTTTTGTTTATTTTTGGAGTATTTTGCATTATATTTCCAATCGTGATCTTGGACTGCAGATGTGATATTCTTTGTCTGCCCATGTCAACAACGCATCTCTTTGGGCATAGTGAAATATTTTCTCTTCCTTCAATGGATTGTTCTGAATTGATATGTTCCCTACTCTCTTTAACATTGTTTGATATTTTGGGGGGGGTGTCGTGTTCTGTTGCTTCTTTAAGTATGTCAAAGGGTCTTAACTCTTTTTCGCGGTTTGGATTATCATCAGTAGAAAGTAGGTTTTCATTTGGAGTGCAAGATTCACTTTCCAAGTTTTTATCTGCTTCTGGGGTATTTTGCATTTTACTTCTTGTCATGATCTTGACTTTACGGTTTGACATTTGTAGTATGCTCATGTCAACAGCGCATGTCTTTGGACGTTCAGACGTGATATTTTCTCTTTCTTGAATGGATTGTTCTGGATTGGTATATTCCCTACACTCTTTAACACTATTTGATACATCTTGACCTTTGTCGTGTTCTACTGCTTCTTTAAGAATGTCAGAGGGTCTTAAATTTTTTTCGTTGTTTTGATTATCATTAGTAGAAAGTAAGTTTTCACTTGGAATGCAAGATTCGTTTTCCAAGTTTTTATCTGTTTCTGGGGTATTTTGCATTTTACTTCTTGTCATGATCTTGACTTTACGGTTTGACATTTGTAGTATGCCCATGTCAACAGCGCATGTCTTTGGACGTTCAGACGTGATATTTTCTCTTTCTTGAATGGATTGTTCTGGATTGGTATATTCCCTACACTCTTTAACACTATTTGATACATCTTGACCTTTGTCGTGTTCTACTGCTTCTTTAAGAATGTCAGAGGGTCTTAAATTTTTTTCGTTGTTTTGATTATCATTAGTAGAAAGTAAGTTTTCACTTGGAATGCAAGATTCGTTTTCCAAGTTTTTATCTGTTTCTGGGGTATTTTGCATTTTACTTCTCGCCATGATCTTGAACTTCAACGGTGCCATTCGTAATATCCCCATGTCAACAGAGCATGACTTTGGACGTACAGGCGTAATATTTTCTCTTTCTTGATTGGATTGTTCTGGATTGATATGTTCCCCACACTCTTTAGCACTCTTTGATACATCTTGACCTTTGTTATGTTCTATTGCTTCTTTAAGAATGTCAGAGGGTCTTAAATTTCTTTCACAGTCTTGTTCATCATTAGTAGAAAGTAGGTTTTCATTTGGAATGCAAGGATTACTTTCCAAGTTTTTATCTGTTTCTGAAGTATTTTGAATTTTACTTCTCGTCATGATCTTGATCCGAAGGGGTGACATTCTTAGAATGCCCATGTCAACAGCGCACAACTTTGAACGTACAGAAGTAATATTTCCTCTTTCTTGAATGGATTGTTCTGGAGTAGTGTATTCCCTACACTCTTTCACACTCTTTGATACATCTTGGCCTTTGTCGTGTGCTATTGCTTCGTTAAGAATGTTAGAGGGTCTTAAATTTTTTTCACAGTTTTGCTCATCATTAGTAGACAGTAGGTTTTCACTTGGAATGCAAGGTTCACTTTCCAAGTTTTTATCTGTTTCTGGAGTATTTTGCAATATATATCCCACTGCGATCTTGGATTGAAAAGGGGACATTTTTCGTGTGCCCTTGTCAACAGCGCATCTCTTTGGGTGTACTGAAATATTTTCTGTTCCTTCAATGCATTGTTCTGAAGTGATTTGTTCCCTACACTCGTTAACATTCTCTGATATTTTGGCGTTTTTGTCGTGTTCCATTGCTTGTCCAAGAATGCCGGAGGGTCTTACATCTTTTTCACGATTTTGATTATTAGTAGAAAGTAGGTTTAGACTTGGGATGCATGATTCATTTTCCAAGTTTTCATCTATTTCTGGAATATTTTGCAATATACTTCTTGCTGTGATCTTTGATTGAACCTGTGAGATTCTCCGTGTGTCCATGTCAACAGGGCGTCTCATTGCGTTCTCTGGCATGTTTTCTTTTTGTAGAATCGATTGTTGTGCATTGATGTGTTCTCTACAATCTTTAAGATTCTTTGATCTCATTTTGCTTTTGTTGTGTTCTGGTTCTTGCTTAAGAAAAACTTCGGAGGGTATTAAATCTTTTCTACGGTTTCGATCATTATTAGTAGAAGGTTGGATTTCACTTGTAATGCAACGTTTACTTTCAAAGTTCTTATCTGTTTCTGGAATTGTTTGCATTACATTTTCTTGTAAACTCTGAGTCACGGCTCTTTGATTGTTTTGTTGCAGGGCACGGAATTTTGTGGAGTCATTGTCATTCTCCAACATCGATTTGCGTTTCCTCGGAGATTGATTATCCAACGTAGGAGTTTCAATGCAAGATTTTTTGTATGCATGAGTTTCAAATTCGCTCGTTTGAGTCCTCAGTCTCATTTGCGATTCCCTTTCAAAAGCGCTTAACTGAATGCCGTTAGCAATGCCATGCGATGACGTGAACCTTTTTTCCGAGGATTCTAATTGCAATTCAAATGCTGATCGGAAATTCTGAGCACCCGCGGCATTTAGTACACTTGACATTGTCGAAGTAGTTGCGTACAACGATGATGCATATCTCTCGTTTTGATGTGACAGACTGCGCACAATATTTTGTGGCCCGTAAGGCAATTTTGTTAATCTAGTATTATTTTCGGACAGAGATAGGGTCTTATTAGCAAGATCGGAATCACCAAAGACGACCTTAATAGAACCCTCTGGTATTTTATATGCCAGAGGTTTGAATACGCTAATTTCACTTTCATTTGACTTCTGCGGATTTCTATCGACACCGCTTTCTTGAATGAGAGACATGCTAGACGATTTCATGGGATTCTTCTTGTCTATTAATTGATATTTTTTCAGTGCAGACGCATTATTCTTTTTACCTCCTGTGTTTTGGCGCATTTGTTGCCTTTTAAGTTCTTCATAAAACAATTGTGTGGGCGGAAGCTCCTGTAAATTCAGCTCTAGGTCACCAACTACTTTGGATTTCTTGTCAGGGACAGAATCTTCAGAAGTCATACAAATTGTGCCGTTACGCTTCAGGCTTGGAAGAGTGCGTGGTAAATTTATTGATTTCACACTTCTATTCAATTCACTATAGCCATTTTGTTCATGATCAGAATTCGAAACTGAAATCGAAGATTCATTAGTATTTTTCTGCAAGTTAAATTCTACAACGTCTAACAAATCCGATGTTCTTTGTTCTGGTTCTTTCGGTTCATTTGCACCAGACGTCTGACTAGCGCCATTTTGTTTTTCTTCTTTATGTGTCGGTACAAAGTTCTTCTTATTCGATAACGATGCATGGAAAGTATCCTTCCTTTTTAATCCCTTTCGTTTAGATGCAGAAATATTCTCTTCAGGGGTTGAATCGCATGCAGCAATGGGATTTTCAACTGAATTGTTCGAAATGCTCAAATGGGTGTCTATTACAGAACGTCTTGGAGGCGAAATTATCGATATGTTGTTATCACATTCTTGTATGCGTTTTTCAATTTCTTTAGGAAATCCATCTACTTCACGTGGAGAAGTTTTACTTGTAGATGCTGTATTACTTGAAACAATGTTCCTTGTATTATTTAAAATATTCAATTCATGATCCACTAAGTTAATTCCACATTCAGAGTTTACAGCAGATGGATTCATCAAGACACAATTTTGTGTCTGTCTTTTGGTTGCTTCAGGATTTTCCCTCCTTGCTTTTTTTCTAGTTTGAAATAATTCATCTTCAGGCATAGAAACTCGTAAATCATCTACATTCTTTTCCGACACATTCGAAACATTCAAAATGGGTTGCACAGTGTTTTCCATCAATTCGGAGCTGGAATTTTGTAAGAGCAAACAATCATACTCTTGTATAGTATTTCCAGCATTTTCTCCACTAGGGGACAATTCATCTTCAGGTGTAGAAACTCGTAAATCATCTACATTCTTTTCTGACACATTCGAAGCATTCAAAATGGGTTGCATAGTGTTTTCTGTCAATTCGGAGCTTGAATTTTGTAAGAGCAAGCAGTCATACTCTTGTGTAGTATTTCCAGCATTTTCTCCACTGGGGGACAATTCATCTTCAGGTGTAGAAACTTGTAAATCACCGACATTCTTTTCCGACACATTCAAATTGGGTTCCACCATGTTTACTGTCGATTCGACGCTTGAATTTCGCATGCAATCATATTCTTGTATGTCGTGCTGTTCAGTTACGACAGAATTTATATTTCCAGCATTCTCTCTACTCGGAGACAATTCACCTACAGGCGCAGAAACACATGAGTTTTTGTCGGCGGAATTAATAAAAGGCAAGCTGGAATCTGCTGAGTTTAGCAACGTTGCATCGATTAGCATAGATGTAAACCTCAAGGGTTTATCGGCGTTTCCTTCTTTCTTTTTCTTTCTTTTATTGTAACGACGTTTTGGCTCTACGTTTTCATTGCAATGACTATCTTCATCGTTATTGATTGTAAAATTAGAAATGCGCATTACTATATGTCTCCTTTTTGTTGAAGAGCAATTAGTGCTATCTGGGAGTTTTGGGAGGTTATATTTCTTGCGTCTCTTTCTTCTGGGAAATCTGGGCCTTATTTCAACGCGTCGCGATCGCAACATACGATAACTAACTTCATTCACTGGGGTACTCGTCGTAGCTTCTTCATTTTCTGAAGCATTTTTAACTTTCGCTTTAATTTTGCATTTATTATTTGTATTATTTTTTGCATTACTCCTCATATCTTTCTTTGAGGTACTCGTCGTAGCTTTTTCATTTTTTGAAGCATTTTCAACTTTCGCTTTAATTTTGCATTTATTATTTGTATTATTCTTTACATTACTCCTTATATTTTTCTCTGGGGTACTCGTCATAGTTTCTTCATTTTTCGAAGCATTTTCAACTTTCGCATAAATTTTGCATTTATTATTTGTATTATTCTTTGACTTACGCTTTATATTTTTCTCTGGGGTACTTGTCGCAGTTTCTTCATTTTTCGAAGCATTTTCAACTTTCGCATTATTTTTGCATTTATTCTCTGTATTACTATTTGCATTATTCCTTATATTTTTCTTTGTATTATTATTTGTGTCATTCTTTGTATTTCTCTTTGAACGAGTGTCTCTTGGGATAGGTGAATTATAGGAATCATTCTCCTTATTAATTATCTTCGATTTATTTTTCGCAAAAGAAGATGGATTGATTCCACTAACATCTGAAGCAGGATTGATTCTACTAGCATCTGAAACAGGATTGATTCTACTAGCAACTGAAACAGGATTGATTCTACTAGCAACTGAAACAGGATTGATTCTACCTGCATCTGAAATAGGATTTTTTCTACTAACATCTGAAACAGGATTGATTCTACTGGCACTTGAAACAAGATTGATTCTACTAGCATCTGAAACAGGATTAAGTCTACTAGTATCTGAAACTGGATTGATTCTACTAGAATCTGAAACAGTAGATTCCTCAGGAGCAAAATTATCAACGGTATTCTCTTTTATTGATCTTACATTGTATTTTAACTCTTTTAGTGCTTGCGTAATTCCTACTTCAAGCTCTGGCATGCATTCTTCGTGCAAAAGGGACGAGTTTGCGTTTGCAGCTTCAGCAAATTCAAGCCGCGGCATATTTTCTTCAGAAATACGAGGCGGATTGAGATTGAAAGCCTCAGACTGGAGCGAAGTCTGCGAAAGACTTGCTCCGCGGAGGATGATTTCGTTTATGAGTTTACTTAAATGAACAGATGAAGAAATACAGTTGCATGTAAGTTCCCATAATTTGAAATCTGGCTGAAAACTCCGATTCTCTGATAAACAAGTGCGTAACATACTAAGCGATTTTGCCAGGAAGCCACAACTGTTTTGATGGTTAACCTGAGCTGCCTCTATTACTTTACATAGTATAGCAGATTGCTCAGGCGATAAATTATGGCCAGTGTTCATCGTACCTCTAGATTGTACAACTCCTTCATTCTCGGAATGGACCGATTTATGTCGCACCATATCTGTTTCTACCACATGCGTGTTTGTCGTGCTGTGGTGTATAAATTCCTTATGTCTTGACGGATTCGAATCGAGACATTGTACATTTGCAAATACGTGTTCTGTGTTACATTGTTCTAAAGCAGTAGATTGGACAAAACTGTAACTCTCTCCAACTGTATACCCTTCTGCAATAACATTCTCTACGGTTGCGTTCTTAGGAATATTTTCTTCATGCCTAACATATTTTGATTCTAAAATTTGTGATTTGTTTGCACCAAGATTTGTGCAAATCATTTCCATTTGTTTCACGTTTGAAGCAATAGAGTTGTCAACAAGTCTCTTTGATGTAATATCCGATTCGTAATTTTTGTTCCTTTGCTCAATAGCAGGGGTTGTAGTTCCAGTATCTTCTTCATTTGTAGAATTCTTAGGAGTAATTGTAATAATAGATGAATTGTCAGATCCATTTGTTCCATATTCCAAACATTTTTTTTCTAAAGGTTTAGATTCCTTCGTATTTGTACTCACACATTTCATTTGTTTTATGCTTGAAGGAATAGATTTGCCAGCATGCTCTTCTGATGAAATAATTGATTCGTGATTTTCTTGGTATTGCTGAAAAGCTGAGATTTTAAATTCAGTACCCTTTTCATTTGTAGAATTCGTAGTAAAAGTATCTTCGTTCTCAGATCTGTTTGTCTCATTCCTCAAAACTTCTAAAGATGCAGATTCATTTGTATGACTCGCAAATTCAGCCTGTTTTATGTTGGAGAGAACATGGGTGTCAATACATCCCTCTAATATAATTTCTGATGCTTCTTCGCAATCTCTCTTAGTATTTGAGTCATTCACGAAACTTCTTTCACTCGATATATTTTGATGAAGCCCCTCCAGAGTACTCTCTTCAGCGAAATTACCATCTACCGCAACAGGCAAAGTTACTAACTCAATTACTCCTTCAATTACGTCCTTGCACTGTCCCTCAACATTGAAGTTGTGGCTAAGAATATCGGTACAACTTTTTTCACTCGAGGAAATTTGATGAGATTCTATAATATTCTTCTTAACGAAATTACCATCAACTGTAGCAGGCAAAGTTACTAACTCAACCACCTCTTGAAGTACATTCTTGCAATGTGCCTCAGCATTTAAGTTGTGGGTAGAAATATTCACACAGCTTTCTTCACTCGAAGGATTTTTATGAAGTTCCATAGTACTCTCTTTCGCGAAATTACCATCTACCGTAGCAGGCAAAGTTACTAACTCAACAACCTCTTTGAATACAACGTTGCAATCTTCCTCAACATTCAAGTTTTGGGTAGGAATATCCATACAACTTCTTTCACTCGAGCGATTTTGATGAAGTTCCATCGTACTTTCATTGGTTAAATTACTATCTACCGTAGCAGGCAAAGTTACTAACTCAACCACCTCTTCAAGTACATCGTTGCAATCGCTTTCAACATTTAAGTTGTGGGTAAGAATATCATCACAACTTCCTTCACTTGAGAGATTCTGACGTTTACTAGTACTCTCTTCAACGAAATTACCATCAGGCGAAATTATTAAATCAATCACCTCTTCACGTCCAACGTTGAAATCTCCTTCAACATTAAAATTATCCACACAACTTGTTTTACTCGCGGGATTTTGCTGAAGTTCCATTGTACTCTCTTTAGCAAAATTATCATCTACCGTTGCTGGCAAAGTTACTAATTCAATCACCTTTTCAGGTATAACTTTGTAATCACTCTCAACATTTAAGTTGTGGGTAAGAATATCGAAACATTTTTCACTCGAGGGATTTTGATAAAGTTCCAAAGAACTTTCTTTACCGAAATTGTCATTTATTGTATCAGAAGAAGAATAGCATGTTGATAAGGTATTCTCACCATTTTGCCTTAAATCCTGCTCCACGTTGTTTGTAGAATTTTTATCCATTTCACTTGCAGGTAATACTCTTCTGTTATTGGAAATACCATCAAAAACAATTGCAGATTTTGCACTTTCTGCCTTCTTGTAATTCTTGAATGAATCCACATTTTTAGTTTTAGAGCAATTCCTGTTTTTATCATGTACACGATTTACAAATTTGCGTTGTTTTTTCGAATGCGAATCTGCCATTTCTGATATTTTACCGCGATGTTCTACGGTGTCATTTTTTGTATAACCTAATTTTTTCACTGCATTTGACTTTTTTGATTTCAATGACTTATTTGATTGCTTCAGAATTTCCTTTCCTTCTAATTTTTTTGATTTATCAGTTCCTTTTTTAGATTTATCATTTCCTGTTACGGATTCATCAGTTCCTTTTTTGGATTTGCCAGTTCCTTTTTTCGGATTTTTTCGTGATTCATATACGTTATCACCAGGCATATCAAACTGCTTTGCATTTTTCGACGACATTAATTTTTTCGATTTATTTGAATCCACTGTATGCTTTTCAATTCTCCTTTCTGGGCGGATCTTCGACTTCTCCTTAACACCAGTTTTTGATCCCTTTATATTTTTTACGCGTTCCGATAAACAAGTTTTCTTTGTATTTGCAGCCGAATTATTTTTCTTAGATAGCTCAAACTTCTTGGGAATTACATTTCCGGAAAGTGAATTTGATTTCTTCAGTACTTCTTTAGTTTTACCATCACCGGCAAAAACTAAACTTTCGCCGTTGGTCAGGGAAGCGGAAATTACATTCTTTAAGTTTATCAACAAAAAGCGTTCTTCTAACCCACCTGTCTTCTTTTCAACGCTACCGTCAGCGGCGAAGTTTAAATTATCGTTCACTGGCCTACTCTCGACCGATCCACTGGCTGTCGTGTTAGTTTCACCAGTTCCTTCGTATGAAACAATTGCGTATTCCTTTTCATTTGAGGACTTCTTTGAAGAAGCTGGAGTTACTTCTTCTTTTTCTGATTCTTCACTTCCTTTGGCATCTTTTTCGGAATTACGTAAATGTTCACATATTGTAAAAGAATTTAAATTATCCTCCGAAGTATGACATTCGATACTGTTCAGTCCTAATAAATCGTTACGCTTTTGATATTTAATCCTAGTACCGCCCTGTTGCAAAAGAGTAAAGTAAGTACCATTCGACAGAGGAGTGTTGCGGACAAAGATCGCCATATCATCCTTAACGTTTGATTTTCCTTCAACTATTTTGACCTCGTTATTACACACAGACTCAGATGTATTTGGGGGTCTGTCTGATACAGTCTCATTGTTTTCTTCATCAAAAATGTTTCCTGGCGGCAAAGTCGTCGGAGGATAAGGAAATATGGAATTGTTTTGGGGGGACGGAAAATGATGTCGAATTTCTTTTGATCCACCAAATTTATTCTTCTCATACTTAGCAGCTAATATATCACGTTTCGACTTGGCAAGATTGACCACAGAATTAACACTATTTCTGCTTCTAGTCTCTTCAAGTCCGTTACTTAGATTTTCAACAACAGGAGAATCATTAAATATACCATTGCTTCGCTTCAAAATCTGGCAAGATGTTAATTCATTTTGATTGACAATCGGTGGCAAATTATAGCGCGTTAAATCAACACTATTTTCATTTCTAGTTTCTTCACACCTTTTACATTGAGTTTCAGCAACAGGAGAATCATTAAATACACCATTGTTTTGCTTCAAAATTTGGCAACATCCACTTCGACTGAAAATTGATGGCAATTCATGACGCATTAAATCAACACTATTTTCATTTCTAGTCTCTTTAGACCTTTTACTTTGAGTTTCAACAACAGGAGAATCATTAAATATACCATTGTTTCTCTTTAAAATTTGGCAAGTTGTTAATCCATTTTGATTGACAGTTGACGGCAATTTATGACGCCTTAAATCAACATTATTTTCATTTCTAATCTCTTCAAACCTTTTAGGTTGAGTTTCAACAACACGAGAATCATTAAATACACCATTGTTTCGCTTCAACATTTGGCAAGATTCTAATCCATTTTGATTGACATTTGGCGGCAATTTATGACGCCTTAAATTAACATTATTTTCACTTCTAATCTCTTCAAACCTTTTAGGTTGAGTTTCAACAACACGAGAATCATTAAATACACCATTGTTTCGCTTCAACATTTGGCAAGATTCTAATCCATTTTGATTGACAGTTGGCGGCAATTTATGACGCCTTAAATCAACATTATTTTCACTTCTAATCTCTTCAAACCTTTTAGGTTGAGTTTCAACAATACGAGAATCATTAAATACACCATTGTTTCGCTTCAACATTTGGCAAGATTCTAATCCATTTTGATTGACAGTTGGCGGCAATTTATGACGCCTTAAATTAACATTATTTTCACTTCTAGTCTCTTCAGACCTTTTACGTTGAATTTCAACAGGAGAATCATTAAATACACCATTGTTTCGCTTCAACATTTGGCAAGATGTTAATCCATTTTGATTGACAATTGGTGGCAATTTATGACGCCTTAAATCAACACTATTTTCACTTCTAGTCTCTTCAGACCTTTTACGTAGAGTTTCCACAACAGGAGAATCATTAAATACACCATTGTTTCGCTTAAAAAGTTGGCAACATCCACTTCGATTAATTGATGGCAATTTATGACGCATTAAATCAACATTATTTTCACTTCTAGTCTCTTCACGTCCATTGCTTTGAGTTTCGTCAACAAAATAATATTTAAGTACATCATTGTTTCCCGTCCAACATCCACTTTGATTGATAATTGATGGACATTTTGAATTCATTAAATCATATTCTCGTCTGACACCAATAATCTCATTCAAATCAGGTTTAATCGGAACTTCAAAAGAAGAATTTGGTTTCTGAACAATTTTCATTTGGTATTTGGGATCACTTTCATGTGAAATTCTGCCATTTCTAAATTCAGATAAACTAGGATTTCGATCATTTTTAATTCCAGGTAAACTAGAATTTCTACCATTTCTAAATTCAGGTAAACTAGAATTTCTACCATTTCTAAATTCAGGTAAACTAGAATTTCTACCATTTCTAAATTCAGGTAAACTAGAATTTCTACCATTTCTAAATTCAAGTAAACTAGAATGTCGACCATTTCTGAATTCAGGTAAACTAGAATTTCGACCATTTCCAAATTCAAGTAAACTAGAATCTCTGCCATTTCTAAGTTCAGGTCCATTATCATGTATCCGCTCATTCAGTAGAGAATTATTTGAAGTTTCGTGAAAAAAGTAGCGAGATACAACATTGTTTCCCTGTAAAATTTGATCAGACTCAGATCCAAACCCATTTAAAACGGCATTTGTTGTCGAACTTCCATGCAGCGAGTCGCAGCTGATTCCGTCAATGATAACATCATGATTGTGGAAGGATGCAACTGAGCTGCTTGGCTTGGGTATTCCGAAATAAGGAATTGGTTTCTGAATACTGTTTCTCATGGTGTAGTTCCTATTATCAATTTCATATCGAATGTTCGGATTTCTGCCATTTTTTAACTCAGGTCCATGATGCAATCGCTCACATAACAGAGAATTATTCCACGTTTCATTGATAAAATAGTTAGATGCACAGTCGTTTCCACTTGAAATTTGACTGGGTTTAGATCCGAATCCATTTTTAGTGGCATGCCATGGCGAGCTGGGTGTGGTCGGGTCATTTTGGCCAATAATAACATCAGCGTTGAGTGCAGATTCAATTGGAATGTTTGGCCTGGGTGTTTTAAACAAAGAACTCGATTCCTGGACGCGATTCATCTTGTGGTCTCTCTTATTGAGGTTTTCAAAGCGAATTTTCGGCGAATTTACATATGGAGGAACCTTAAGCAAATGGGGTGATTCATCCCTTCGTTTCGAAGAACATTCTCTATGACGAAAACGCGTACGGGGATCAGATGGACAAGGAGAAGGCGTATTGATACGTCTTCGAATACGTGGATCTCGAACTTCCGCATTTGAAAGGGTATTGCCTACATCCCACTTGAGTATACCAAATAATTCTGTGATTTGTGTCTTTCTCTTGTGTACAGTTTCAATCCTCGGGTCTTTTCGAACAAACTCACAGGAGGATGAAGTTTTTTCTTCACAATCTAAATTCTGCGAGGAAAATGAAGTCTTTTGTCCAGAATTTAAGCTTTGCGCAGAATGTGAAGTCTTTTCTCCAGATTCTAAACTCTGCGTGGAAGATGAAGTCTTCTCTCCAGATTCGAAACTCTGCGCGGAAAGCGAAGTCTTTTTTTCGAAATCTAAATTCTTCTCTGATAGTGAAGTATTTTCTCCAGAATTTAAACTCTGCGCAGAAGGTAAAGTCTTTTCTCCGGAATCTAAAATCTGCGTGGAAAGGGGAGTTTTTCCTTCAGAATTTAAACTCTGCGAGGAAGGGGAAGAAATATTTTCTCCGGAATCTAAACTCTGCGCAGAAGGTAAAGTCTTTTCTCCGGATTCTAAAATCTGCGTGGAAAGGGGAGTTTTTCCTTCAGAATTTAGACTCTGCGAGGAAGGGGAAGGAATATTTTCTCCGCAATCTAAACTCTGCGCGGCATCCAAATGCATTCCGTCTTGATGTGCTGTGTTTCTTTCATGCAGTGGCAAATAATTTGAAGATTCTTGAGGTATAACTGAAATGATTTTTCTGTCCAGTACATGCTTAAAAATTTCAAAAAATACATTCACAAGATGTCTGAAATCTTTATAACCCGTACAAAATGTTTCAGGCTCGGGCCTTGTGATATGGCAAGTTCCATTTTCGTCAATAAAACTTGACCATTTGGTAGTGCAAGTCTTTACTATGTTTTCAAAAAATTGGGCATCACAGTCTGTTTGAGTTCCAGTTTTTTCTATGGCTTCAGAAAATTGGGCATCAGGATCTGATGTAATTGGAATCTTTTTCGTGTTTTTAAAACAATAGGCATCAGGATCTGGTTGAATCTCTATGTTTTCTTTTAAAAATTGGGCATCAGTATTTGATGGAGTTTGAATATTTTCTGTGATTGAAAACCATATGGCATCCGGATCTGGAAGCGTTTCAGTTTGTTTGAGTAATCCCGTAGCATCCGTGGGCGGGACACATGCTTCCATAGCCAAATCGAAATAGCTTCATTACTGAAGAAATAACCTTCAGACATAATGTGGTTTAGAAAAAGTTTTTTCTTGGTGGTAAAGTAAAAAAGTGGTACTGCCTTCAGAAAATTTTGGAAAAAAAAAAGCCAATACTTTCCTCTTGTCATCTGGAAAGAAAAAGAAAAGTAAATTACAAAAAAATTCAAAGCTAGACATTTGATACATACCTCAAAAAGCTATTCTAGGGGGGATTGAATGATAAAAACCTATCACTGAGCATATCAGGAACACAGGGGTGGCATATTTTCACACTCTGACTGTCCGACTCACCAGGACATTTCAAGCTGCTTCTTGGACAGCTGAGAAAGACGACTTCTCAGAGTGCAAAAGCGCCGCAGTCTTGTTTCTTTTAGGCATACAACGGGGGGCGGGGGGGAGCCCTTCGGGAGATATTTTATGTTAACCTAATTTCTATTTATGTGAAAGAATTTAGATATATTTATATGGGGCAAACAGAAAACTCTCCCCCTAAAATTTCATTTGCCCCCACCCCCACACCCCCACCCCCGCCCCAAGGCCAAAAAGTCCTGAAAGGAACACTAGTCCCCGCCTTACCATTCAACATTTATTTAAATTTAGAAAACAATAAATGAGGGAAATATATCCGAAATACAAACAATTGATACATACAAAACACCCAACAATGATTGAGAATGAGAAATAAAAAAATTTAGAGTCAAAATAAATTGCAGACAAGCTTATTGAGCACATAAAAAAAGAGCCGAAAAGAATACAAAATAATAAAAACTAGACTAAACTACAGAAAATTAAGACATTGTTTCAACAATTTTCCCAGCCAATGAAGTGCACTTTTCGATTTTCCCAATGGAGTTATGGAGTTGAGGTTCTTTCCTAACAGGGCAGGGTTTCGCAGCACAAGAAATGATGCCAATTGTGCCGTGAAACGAAACCTTCAAGAAGGAAAAAATGAGCTGCACATGTAATTTATACCGGACGCGCTGCTGACAAATCATTCGGCAAGTGGTCACAACCAGACTCTGCAGATTAGAAACTCACACATTTTGTTCGTGGGCTCTCAAGAGAAACCGAACTTGTTAACTGCGACTGTCATCTTACCGCACTGACATCACTAAATCTCCTTGGATGTCATTGGATTATGTGCGCACCGCCCAATTTAAAAACTCCAATCAAGTTGGCGGGACAACATTAAAGGTGCGATTTCGTTTAAAAAGGTTTCCTTCAATGCATATTTTAATCGCGCCTTTAATGTTAGTTCCACTGTTACATCTTTAAACAGTGAAATTGATTTAATATTTAAACTCGGTCGGAATGCCGGTTACTCTTATGAGTTTGTTTATAAAATCTTTGCTAATATTCACCATAAGTTTTTACAACCCAATTCTAGTCTTCACCTTTCTGGTAGGTCGGACGGTCTGGGTCTCAACAACAACAACCCAATTCCAGTCTTATTCCCATCAATGAACGTTCACCGTTTAAAGCTAGTTATCCTTACCATCCTAAAATGTTTCGTCCGCTTATCAATTTTTGTACCGAATTTAATTTTAAACCCGTTCAATCAACTGTTACTACTATGTTCAATCGTATTCGTACTGATAAATTTAGGGATAATGTTAACTTTAAAAGTCTTGCTGGGGTATATGTTGTACCCTCTTCTTTCTGCGGATAATGTTTATAAATTTTATATTGGTAGTAATAAACGTACGATTGGTATTCGTTTGGTTGAACATGCTAAAGACGTGAAAAATGGTAAACAAAGGACCGCCTTTGCCTAATTAGTGACTAAAGATAATTTTCGCCCCCTTTTTAACACTTTACAACAAAGTTGAAAAGTGTTTATGATTTTGTTCATTCCGTTAGCACGATAACTGCCGTAAAAATGACTTTATCAAAATCAAATTTTAGTATGTTGTTCAGACGGTCTGTAGGACCTATGGGAATATAAATAAATAATATCACCCGATTAGTTTTTTATTGAACCCGGGTTGAAAAAATGAAATACATTGAACCCTATGGGACCTAATTTTTCAAACATTTTTTAAGTGAATTTAAAATTCACGAATTGCTTCGAAATTTTTAGGAAATATTCACATTAACCCATAGAATATATATAAAAAAATTCAGTAAAATATGTTAAGTAGTTTTTTAATTAAAAATTATTTAATATAGGGAAAAAACAAATTCAATTAAATTCTGACTTTGGGATATCTTCCAGAAAGAAAAGAGAGATATATTATATAATAAATATCTTTCCATTTGTTTAAACGTTTTGCATATGGAAGAGGCTTCACATTTTAAAATAAATTTGGTAGATAACAATTTTTCATTTTTTTTTAATTTTATATAACTCTTCATGATATACTTATTTGATGGCATTTTTAATGCACTTTCCAACGTCCCAGAGAGTTAAAATTTGGTACACAGCTTAAATTTGTTGAACATTTTATTCGACAAAAATTTGATGGATCTTTAAATATAGATCATACATTTTTTTTCGAAATGGCCTGAAAATAATCCCCGTTCACTTCTATAAATCATTGTTGTAATATTGTTAAAAATTCTGATGTGGACAGCACATGTCTTTCCCTGCAGACTCATATTCGTTCTCTTTATTTATTCAATAATAATTTGAGTTTATCTGCACAAAATAACAACCATAAGTATTTTAAATGACATTGAATTTACACGTTAAACTTACATTTGGTTCTAATTTATAGCTGGACTTATTGTCAAAGGTAGCGTAGCGAAAACGCGAAAAAACTAGAATATATCAAGAACGGCTAGTCCTAGAGTAATGGGGTTAGTCTTATTCTTTTTGTTGTCAAAAATCACGTATAAAATAGGAATTTAATTGATATAATTGAGCACACGTAGTCTTTTATTTTTATATATAACGATTTTTGCGGGCCATTTCGCAAAAATAGCCCGTTCCTTTTTCCCGAATCGTACTAGAATAACCTACAAATGATTTATATACAAAATTTTGTTAAATTTGGCATATAAATCCCTTGTAGGTTATTGAAATATTATTCACCAAATTTTGTTAAATTTGTTCCATTAGATTTTAGCTAGACTGGATAAAGGCAATTTCTGTCGGCCATTTCGCAAAGAAGGCAGATTCTTTTATTACGAATCGTACTATAATCTAATGAACATCAGGATTTCCCACAAAAAACATACCTACCAAATTGTATGAAATTCGGTCCATTAGTTTTTCAATTCGAGTGTATGTAATATCCTCACAGACACACAGAGACATACACAGATATATCCTTACACACACAGACGTCTTCCTAAAAATAGTTTTTTCGTGTTCTAGAAGTCCCAAAACGTGTAGATCCTTTGAAAATTCGAGTTCCGATCTTCGGCACGATTCCAATACTTTGAGTACATACACATACACACATATATTATCTGTGTATTATCTGTGTATCTAAATTCCGTGCCTATGCAATTACAATAGTTGTGATTTTAAATGATCCCTAAACTTTTATTATTTCTTCAACGAAGCCTAATTTTAACATATGCAGAATGCAAATATCTCAAGCGATTGTAAGATGAATTACATAAGAATTGCTGAATTATTTTCACACAAAATTATTTAGCTCTGGAGTCTGGAATACAAGTTATATGAATGAAATATTCATTGATTTTGCATAAAGAATCAGATGATTTATATTTCGATACAGTTTTAAATATTTAAGTATAATAAATTACTGTAGTACTGTGATAATGTAAAAGATATCACCACTGAATGTATCACATTTTAGAAATTTTTAAATGAGATTACATTTCAGTTGGAAAGTGTTTCATAATCAATGCTTATGCATGATTGATCTTTCTTGTTGAAAATTTTCTTTTGATCAGCTGTAATAACATACGTTCTATTTTACTTTACGATTCTCTTTTTATTAACACTTTACAACAAAGTTGAAAAGTGTTTATGACTTTGTTCATTCTGTCTGTCTATCTGTCTGTCTGTCTGTCCGTTAGCACGATTCCGTAAAAATGATTTAATCAAAATGAAATTTTAGTATGTTATTCAGACGGTCTGTACGACCTATGGGAGTATAAATGAATAATATCACCCAATTAGTTTTGGATTGAACCCGGGTTGAAAAAATGAAATACATTGAGCCCTATGGGACCTAATTTTTCAAACATTTTTTAAGCGGATTTAAAATTCACAAATTGCTTCGAAAATTTTAGGTAATATTCAAATTGTTCCATAAAATATATAAAAAAAAATTCAGCGAAATATATTTAGTAGTTTTTTAAATAAAAATTAAAATAATAATAACACATCTTATATGAAGCGATCACGTGACCACGATATGAAAAGATCACGTGACTTACTTCAAAATGATATATGGCATCCATCTTGTCTCAAAATCGTGATTTTTAAAGTTCTTTTTAATTCATATTGAGTGTTGTATCCATCCTAAAACCACTTTATTTTTCTTAAATTCTGTGCATCTACATACTGAAACAGCGCAATTACAATATATTTGAGTTTAAATGCCCATCCAAATTTGATTATTTCTACAACGAAGTCTATTTTTCACCTATGTAAAATGTAAACAGCAAAATATGTTGAATGAGTTGTATTAGAATTGCTGTATTTCTTTAACACAAAATCAATTAGTTCATGGAGTCTGCGTAGCTGATATGAATGAAATATTCATTGATTTTACAAAGAGAAGGACGATTTTTTTCGATGAAGTTTTACGCATAGAGTTTAATTATTTGTAGCTCCATGGTCTTAATTTTTACATAAAATAAATTATTATAGTATTGTGATGAATGACATGAATGTGAAATTATTTATGAACGAAATGCTGCTTTTATAGAAAGAGCCAGGCGGGTTATTTTTTCTATGACGTCATTTGAATGAATTTCAGTTGTTTTCGATGAAGTTTTTAAATGTAATAAGTTATCGTAGTATTATGATAATTCTAAAATTATTACCAAGGAATGTATCACATTTTAGAGATGTTTAAACCAGGCAATTTATATTTCAATGCCGTCATTTGAATGAAGTTCATTTTTTTCGATGAAGGTTAAAGTTTTCAAATATAATAAATTAATGTAGTATTGTAATAAGTTTTAAAATATTACCGAGGAATGTATTGCATTTTAGACATGTTTAAATAAAATTGCATTGAAGTTGGAAAGTGTTTCATAATCAATGCTTTAAGCATGATTGATCTTTCTAGCCTATTTATATCGTACTTCTATTTGTAATTTTGACTCTGTTCAGGTCTTAAGTTATGCCTGGCGACTCGTTCTCGATGCCGTGAGTGTTAAACCTTTACACGGTTGCCTTAATTTATAATAATGTTCTAAAGTATTTGATGTCTTTTTAAAAAGTTTTTTAAAATGTTTATCTCTGAGATTTGTAATTTTATAATTTTAAATTATAATTTATATATAATTAATTTACATATAATTTACATATAATTTATATATAATTAATTTATATATAATTTATATATAATTTTAAATTATAATTTTATAATTATAATTTTATGGATTTACACTTTAGTACGGATGGCAATTTTCGTAATATGCAAATTTAGCTAGACGGCATTGGAATGTATTTAGGCATGATGACATCTATTCTGATTCTATCGCCACTGAGGAAGAGCATGAAGGTGTTCGAAAGCGCTCTGGCTTAAAATAATTTGTTGTATGTCTGTAGGAAGATTTTTAATAAAGTGACTTTTAAACCTGGTTTTTAAGATTTGTCATTTGATTAGTTGATTCAGTAAACAAATTTTAACTGTAATAACGCGAAAACTTTCTGTATTTCTCTCAAAGTTTACTCTGGTCCGTGGCATCACAAATGATGAAATCTAACCCTCCTCACTTCAAAGTGACAACTTTTTGCTGACAACTTTTGGCAACCAAGCTGACTGCACAAACTTATATTAAACAACCTGGCTCACAACTATTATCGATTGCGTTGCTGCAAAGACTATAGTCAGTGAACACTTAACCTGAAACATTGTAGAAACTACAAGGGACTTTTCACCCTGTTGTCGGTGGTTGAGTTACCAGATCAAGCACCTGGTGCAAATTTTGGCGACGGAAAATTGTGAATAAATTTTTACTTTCCCTGCAATGCATGATAATGTATAGGGAAAGTAATGAAATCATGCCGAAAATCGCAACTCGAGTTTTCGACGGAGCTACACGTTTTGGAACCTCTAGAATATGAAAATACTATTTTTAACGTGACGTCTGTGTGTGTGTCTGTCTATCTGTGCAATGTATGTATCCACTCTAACTAAAAAACTAATTGACGAAATTTTATAAAATTTGGTAGATAAGTCCCTTGGGAACGACACGGGAGCTGATTAGATTTTAGCACGATTCGGGATAAAAGAACCGACAGTTTTTGTGAAATGGCCCAAAAAATTGCTTGTATCCAAGCTCTAGTTAAATACTGATAGACCAAATTTTACAAAATTTAGTAGATAAGTAAATCGCCTGTGGGTTAGTCTGATACTCTGGTGCTGATTAGACTTTGGCACAATTCGGAAAATAATAACCTGCCTTTTTTTTTTCGAAATGGCCCGCATAAATTGTCAACATCGAAAAATAAAAGACTACGCATGCTCAAATATATCAAGTAAATGCTTGATTTATACGTAATTTTTGACGATGAAAATATTAAGACCAACCTCATTACACTAGGACTAGCCGTTCTCGAGATATTATAGTTTTTTCGCATTTTCGCTACGCCACCTTAAAAAAAAATCTGAAGTGGGCAGCACATGACTTTCCTTATATAATGCAATGAATTTACTACTTTTACAGCAGAAAACAAAAATAGGTTATTCTTAGAGTAGATACTTATATTTTTTCCAAGGTATTAAATTTTCGTCAATTAGTCGTCATTTTCATTGATTTAGCGTCTTTTTTATCCATTTGGCGACATTTTCGTTGATTTAGCCCCATTTTAAACGTCACCAAGTTGGCGACATTCCGCTAAATTCGTCGCCAAAATATCGCCAAGCGTTATGGACGGAGAAATAAGTTATTCTTACAGCAGATAAATGACTATTGGCGTTCAAATACAAAAATATTACTCAAAGTACCTTTTCTCATGAATGGAATGAACTAGATCCACGAGAATGATGTCACCCAATTTATCGCATGATATTACACATGAAAAATGAACATGTTTCTCAACAGTTAATATATATATTTTTTTTAATTTATGGAATTTTTTGATAAATTTATTTGAAAAATCTGCAATATCTCGAGAACGGTTCATTCTAGCATTCTAAAATTTATGTCAATCGTTTTCTAAGGAAAAATTACATAAGAAATGTCTATTTGCGTAACTTTATTAAAGATTTTGATTTTTGAAGGATTTTTTCAAAACTTCACTAGAAAATTTAGGGGGGGTTCTGCGCATTCGATTGCGCATAAAAACAATAGGCTTCCAGTGTTTATGGATTGTGATTTTTGTGCCAAATTTGGTTCGAATCGGTCCATTCGTTCGTCAGTTATCGTCTCCACAGACTCACTGACACACACACACACATACTTTCACACACACACACATACTTTCACACACACACACATACTTCCACACACACAGACATCACTTCAAATATGTTTGATTCGTGATCAGGGATGCTTGAAACGTACTCTCCCGTATATAAGGAAAGTAATAAGTTCAATTTACTAAAGGAAAACGAAAACTGAATTAAAAGTGCAAATTCATTGGAATTTAAAATAATTATGGGTGTTATTTTGTGCAATTAAACTCAATTTAATGAATTATTGAAGAAAAAAATCTGATGTGGGCAACACATGCCTTTCCTTATATAATGTAATGAATTTACTACTTTTACAGTAAAAAAATAGGTTTTTCTTATAGTAGATACGAATATTCTTTCCAAGACATTGAATTTTCGACAATTAGTCGTCATGTTCATTGATTTCGCGTCATTTTTATCCATTTGGCGAGATTTTCGTTAATTTGGCAACATTTCAAAAAGTCACCAAGTTGGCGACATTCCGCCAAATTCGTCGCCAAAATCTCGCCAAGCGTTATGCACTAAGAAATAAGTTATTCTTACAGCCGATAAATGACTATTGGCGTTCAAATACAAAAGTATTACTCGAAGTATATTTTCTCATGAATGGAATAAGCTAGATCCACGAGAATGATGTCACCCAATTTATCGCATGGTATTACATATAAAAAGTGAACATGTTTCTCAATAGAAAATATGTTTTTTTATTTTATATGACTTTTTAATAATTTTTTTGAAAAATGTGCAATATCTCGAGAACGGTTCATGTTAGCGTTCTAAAATTTATGTTAATCGTTTTATTTTATATCGTATTATTTATGTTAATCGAAACATTATATAAGAAATGTTTATTTGTGTAACTTTATTAGCGGTTTTGATTTTTTTGACAATTTTTTCAAAATTTCACTCAAGAATTTAGGGGGGTTCTGAACATTCGATTACGTTTAAAAGCAATAGGCTTCTAGTATTTACGGATTGTGATTTTTGTACCAAATTTCGTTCGAATCGGTCCATTCGTTCGTCAGTTATCGTCTCCACAATCTCACTGACACACACGCACGCACACACACACACACACACACACACACACACATACTTTCACACACACATACTTTCACACACACACACACAGACATCACTTCAAAAGTGTTTGATTCGTGATCAGGGATGCTTGAAACGTACTCTCCCGTCGAAAACTCGAATTCGAATTTTCGACCCCGTCACAATACTTTCCTTATACATTATGTATATAAAGAAAGTAATAATAAATAAATACATAACTAAAAACACGAGCTTTTGGGACATGTAGAGGCTTTAGAATCCGTGTGACATACAAACAGTATCACAAACACAGAGGACTACGTTTTCAATAGTAACATGACAGAGAAGATGCATTTGTGTCTATAGAGAAAAGTCATATGCAGGCCTCATCAGATTATTTTTATTGAAGGTAAAGTGTTTTCGATACGAAAAGAACAAACACCAGAAAGAGATGTGAATTCTAAGCAGAACGGGTTTGATAAAGACTAGTGGAGCATCGCACGTCACTGGGGAATTGTATCTTTGTTGATATATAAGCCAAGTCATCTCAGCCTAATCGCAATAAATCATTTTGTCTGTTTATTTGAAGGCGGCCCCCAGTAACACATCACTCAGCAGATCATATTATCATACCGCTGAAATGATGATTTATTTACCATTTTTGGTAAATTACAATTTGATCCTGTTCTATGAGTTACTATTGGGTGTTTATTTTCACAAATCAGATTCAAATGACAAGCAATCATTTAACGTGGCTACACATAATTTTGTTTTTCTCGTTAAATAATAAACCTTAGCGAACAGGAACTGTGTAGCGAGGCCGTACAATCAGAGGAGGGGGGAGGCCCAGCCCCTTCTTCAAAATTAATCAAAGCGGTTCGAAATAAATAATCCGACAAATAAGCATGATGATATAAACTGGAGAACCAGATTAACTTGATGCAATCTAAAGTAGGAGCTAAATCATCATAAAAGTTGCCAAAATAGGCAGTAACTGTTTTCCTGTGTGAGTCACATCACATTTTTTACTTTTCTTATATACATAATGTATAAGTAAAGTATTATGACGGAGTCGAAAATTCGAATTCGAGTTTTCGACGGGAGAGCACGTTTCAAGCATCCCTGATCACGAATTAAACATTTTTGAAGTGATGTCTCTGTGTGTGTGAAAGTATGTGTGTGTGTGTGTGTGTGTGAGTCTGTGGAGACGATAACTGACGAACGAATGGACCGATTCGAACGAAATTTGGTACAAAAATCACAATCCGTAAACACTGGAAGCCTATTGCTTTTATATGTAATAGAATGGTCAGACCCCCCCCCCCCCCCAAATTTTCGAATAAAATTTTGAAAAAATCGTCAAAAAATCAAAACCGCTAATAAAGTTGCGCAAATAGACATGACTTATGTAATTTTTCATTAGAAAACGATTGACATAAATTTTAGAACGCCAACATGAACCGTTCTCGAGATATTGTACATTTTTAAAAAAAATTATCAAAAAGTCATATAAAATTAAAAAAATATATATATATCCTATTGAGAAACATGTTTACTTTTCATATGTAATACCATGCGATAATTTGGGTGACATCATTCTCGTGGATCTAACTCGTTCCATTCATGAAAAAAGATACTTTGAGCAATACTTTTGTATTTGAACGCCAATAGTCATTTGTCTGCTGTAAGAATAACTTATTTCTTCATCCATAACGCTTGGCGAGATTTTGGCGACGAATTTGGCGGAATGTCGCCAACTTGGCGACTTTTTTAAATGTTGCTAAATTAACGAGAAACTCGCCAAATGAATAAAAATGACGCTACATCAATGAAAATGACGACTAATTGTCGAAACTTCAATATCTTGGAAAGAATATTAGTATCTACTATAAGGAAAACCTATTTTTTTGCTGTAAAAGTAAATTCATTACACTGTATAAGGAAAGTCATGTGTTGCCCACATCAGATTTTTTTTTAATGCCAGCGGAAACTTCGAAATGGATTCGAAATTTTATATTTACTTAACATGGCAACATCTGACACAATCATGCATAGAAGAGAATTATCTTAATAATCACTACACTTTATAATTCGAATCAGTGTTGTGAAAACTCGCAGCGATACAATTGCGTTCGTGACGCCAGTGGCCCTTTCGGGGGTTGGGGGTGGGGGAAAGTTAACCCCCGGGCTGATGTATATTGTCGCATTATTATGGATGGTATCACTCGAACGATTTTTTGAAGCAGCTTATTATTTTCCTTATATACATGATGTATAAGGAAAGTATTGTGACGAGGTCGAAAATTCGAATTCGAGTTTTCGACGGGAGAGCACGTTTCAAGCATCCCTGATGACGAATCAAACATATTTGAAGTGATGTCTGTGTGTGTGTGAAAGTATGTATTTGTGTGTGTGTGTGTCAGTGAGTCTTTGGAGACGATAACTGACGATCGAATGGACCGATTCGAATGAAATTTGGAACAAAAATCTCAATCCGAAACACTAGAAGCTTACTGTTTTTATACGGAATCGAATGTTCAGAACCCCCCAAAATTTTCGAGTGAAATTTTGAAAAAATCGTCAAAAAATCAAAACCGCTAATAAAGTTACACAAATAGACATTTCTTATGCAATTTTTCATTAGAAAACGATTGACATAAGTTTTAGAACGCTAACATGAACCATTCTCGAGATATTGCACATTTTTCAAAAAAATTATCAAAAAGTTATATAAAATAAAAAATAAAATTATTTCCTATTGAGAAACATGTCCACTTTTCATATGTAATATTATACGATAAATTGGGTGACAT